>JAOXJP010132030.1:0-13572 GCA_025762735.1 Platanus orientalis | reverse complement strand
GACTTTATGTAGATTTACAGAGTATGATTCTAGGTTTATATCTACACAGGACATTGATCATGGCATTCGATCTCCACTGACTCAGCATCAGCAATCCGATGGTTCTACTTATAGTAGGCGACAATGACATAGACATGGATGCACTGATGATGTGGAGGCATGACTGCGTTCCATGGATATAAGTGGTACTGGATCATTCTCACATGTTAGTAGACACCTTCAGTCCTATGATCAGTCGAGGTATGCTAACGGGTCAAACTCTACTAGCCAGTATCATGCACGAATACGACTACATATAGATTTCTTGCCACCACCAATGTAGTTTAGTTGTGAACATGTTGGCGAGTCCAGCTCTAGTAACCAGTCTTATCCACCATAGTTTATTCATTTTTTTCCACCACCAATGCAGTTGGGAGAGAACGTTGGCAACATAAGCCAACCTAATGTACCACAACAATATCTTAGTTTTTTCCCACCCCAGATGCAGTTAAAAGGGAATGTTGGCAAGTCGAGCTCTAGTCAATCTAATCCACCACAGATGCAATTTGGATTTGGAGAATATGGTGCCCTTATTCCTCAAATACAGCCACCATATTCAGCTATTGTTCCATCATCAAATTCATCCATACCGTTTGGCCCTAGAGCTACAAAGTTAGAGAAAAGTTCTAGAGGCAGTCGTAGCCATCGACGTTGTCGGTATCATGATGTGTCAGTTCCTCTTCTTCCACCTACAGGGTGGGATAAGCCTTAGCCTGCTTAAGAACACAATTTTGGAGAGTTTATGAACTTTCACTTCAATCCTAATGAGCCACATGCAATGCCTTCTCCATACGTTTATGATTATTGGTGAGATTCTAATGACGATTATGTTCCTGATCTACTGCGGCGTTCATGGAGGAAGCGGTGATACCATACTAGGTATGTTTATATTTTTCATCATTATTTGTTTATTATTTTGTATGTTTGATGCACTAGAAGTAAGTTTCCTTATGAAATATACAACCTTGATCTTTATACAATATACATACTTTAACAGTGTTTATTCATGTATGATGCACCTAACATACCTAAAATTAAGTTTTTTTCAGTTAAACTTTCCAAGAAAAGCATTATAAGAATTTTATGAATTTTTAGGAATTTTTTCAGATTTTTTTTACTTTGAATCGGATTCGGACCGAACGATCCACAAGTGGATCGCCGATCCAACGATCCGATCCAGATCAATTTTGGGTATGGACGATCCATTCTGCCGATCCGAGTTTTTGAACCATGATTGGACCACACTCCCATACTGCTCGACTTTGAGGTGGATTCAAGTCCGGCTCCCTTTAGGTTCGAAGTCATGTGGTTAGAGGTGGAACTCATTCTACTTTGAAGGGAAGGCAGGTTATGTTCTGGGTCAAAAGCTTAAAACTTTAAAAGCAAAGTTAAAGCAATGGAATAGAGAAGAGCTTGGTAAAGTCAAGGTACATAGAGATAATTGCCTGCAGCAGATAACTACACTAGACCTTATGATACGGACACTATTAAGAGACTTTTACATACACCACTCCTCAAGAGAGCAAGATTCAAGACATGCCCAATGTGTGCATTATTTTAGGTTGTTAGGGGCTGGGACACACATGTAATAAATCTTTTTAAGCCATCGTTAGATTAGGTCTTTTATGCATAAGGGTATGATTATAACAAGGCGTTGAAACCAAGGCTAATTTAGGATTTTAGGATAATCCTATAACTTACTTTTAGTCCAAGTTTTCTAAGGTCAAAACTTACCATTTTTTGTTAGATTTTGGTGTTTTTAGAAAGGTTATTCAGTTACCTTTCAAAAGAGACCAAGATTATGCAAATCCGAGGTAATTTGGGAGAGTAATGACCAAATTATTAAAGGGGTACCAGTGAGTGACGGGAATAATGTTTTTAGTATTTTGTTTTTAGAAAGTCTTAGGTTTTTAGTAGTTTTAGGTATTAGACAGTCCTAGGTTATAGCAAGTTTGGTTTAAGTCTTAGGTAGCAAGTTTCCTACTAGTTTAGAACTTTCTAGCTTTGTTCTTTCAATTTTTTTATGGTTGAAAGCATATTTAAGAGGCCAAGATGATTTGGTGCTGTTGGGTTTCTTCTCCTTTCTTCTTGCTTCTTGTTTTCCACCTTCTTCTTCCTCCCCCTCCTACTTTCTTCCTCTTTATTTTCTCATCTTTCTATCCACACGCATCTGCTGTATCATCATCAAGTTTGAAGAATAACATTGTTAGAAATTTAGAATCTAGAAGTTCACAGACCCACGGTTGCAGATATTCTGGATGCTGCTTCTACAGAAATCACCCCTATCATAACTAGGTATTTCAGAAATTTTTTATAGGGATTTTCTCCTCTATTAGTGGTTATTTCAATTACCTAGAATCCATTTCATCCTCCTCCTGTTTTGTTGATTTCTTGATGGACTATCCCTAGTTCTTTAAGAATTTTCTTACTGGAATTCTACAGCACTACACTCTCTATATTATTTCACATACTTTCCCTTTCAGATTGACATAAAATTTTGCACGCAGACTCATAATATACCCTTAATATTAGGCTGTAAAATTTTAGACTTTTCTGATGCGTATGCAGGGGTATTTTGGTAATTTTACCAATCTGTCCAGAATTTCCAAAAAACCTAAATCAACACTTTTCCTAATCTTTCCCTTCTTTCTTGTCTATTTAATCTGAATTCTTCTGGTTTGATTTTCTCTCCTTTCCCCTAATTCTCTTCCAAATTTGAGGTAATTTGGGTGTCCCTAAATACTATTTTTGAAAGCCTAAGTTCTGTCCAATATTACTACAGCATTTAGCAGAAACTTACAGCCCTAGGCTGTCCTACACAAACTTTGGTATCAGTGCTTACATCCTGCACCAATTTTGGTATCAGAGCTTCATCCTGCACCACCTTAAGGATCAGCAAATCAGGCTTTCTTTGATGGAGCAAAGAGAAAGGGATGCCATTCAGTGCAAGCTAAACGATTGGCTCCGAATGGGAGAGATAAGCAAGAGGAAAAATCAAGAATCAATTGGCTGAAAGATGGGGATAAGAAGCATGAGATTCAAAGGCAACTACATAAAGAAGCTGATGAAGGAATGGAAGTGGGTTTAAGATAAAGAAAATTTAACAACGGCCATCACGGAGTTTTGTTCGAAGTTGTACTCTAAAAAGTTTCCTATAAGACCCAGATTAGATGGGTTAAGCATGAGTTGCATCTCTGAAGACGAAAGAAATTATCTCAAGCGCCCTTTCTCTGCAAGGACGTTCTAGCAAAGCTGCAAGATGAGAAAGCTCCAGGGCCGAATGGTTCCCCCATCAAGTTCTTCAAAGTCTTCGGGGAGATCCTTAAAGACGATATGAAGAGGACAGCAGACAAGTTTTATCAAAATGCCTCTCTATGCATGTAGTTGAACTTTACCTTCTTGGTGATGATCCCCAAGAAAAAACTCGAAAAACTTTCGGCCTATCAGTCTGCTCAGGAGCTTCTATAACCAAAATATTGGCCCGAAGACTTGGAACGGTTATGGAGGGCATCATTTCAGAGCCGCAGGGTGCTTTCATGAGGGGAAGATAGATATTGGATTGCTCTCTCGTCGCAAATGAGGGTGCAGATTATTTGGAAAGAGTTGGTCATGGAGTGTTCTTTCAAGCCAGTATGGAAAAGGCATACGACCATGCACATTGGGATTTCCTTACTGATTATATGCGAAGAATGGGCTTCGGGGAGCGGTGGTGTTTCTGAATCTTAACTTGCATCTCAGTAGCCTCTTTCTCTATTCTTGTAAATGGATCTTCAGTGGGCTTCTTCAAGAGTTTAAAAAAGCTTCGCCAAGAAAACCCCTTGATGCAGCATGCATATAAAATAGTGGGTGTGTACATAAAGAATTAGGCATTAAATTAATACAAGTAATGATAAAGCATAAGCAAGATTCCTATTTACACATCCACACACTAAATCAGGGGAATCTTTAATTCAGCTCAATATGCATATTAGAAATTCAAGGTTATAAAGTATAGAGCAGAATTATACCCAATGATATGAGAGGAATAAGGAATAATATTAAGGGTTCAACAGTATTAAGTTGCTGGAAAAAATAATTCAGCATGAAAATTTCAAACAACTCAATGGAAATATAAGGCAGCTCTTAGGGAGTCATCAAGCTATGTCTAAGGTAATTATAGGATTGCAACAAGTCAGATTTCACAGGGAAAGCACAGGGTTAAACAGTTTTCAACAGCCAGTAACCAAATCCATATAGTCACCAATATCAGTTACTAACACGATTCAAAGAGACCACCGTAAGATCATAGAAATACCATTTATTTGTTGTTGATGACCTGTATCAATCTTCTAAGAGGTGATTGTAGATCTTGCCATGCACTAACTGACCAAACAAGTGGATTGTTGCAGTGGACGAGTGCTTCAGATCTGATAGGAACCTTGCTGCCAGCCACAAATTGACCCAGCTGATATGAGATGATCCCCAACAGATTTGGGGATGAATTCTGGTGCTATAGTATCATCCATGAGATAAGAAGGAACCCCTAAATCCTCACAGCCAGACTCCTAATATATAGGAGCTGGTGACTGATCTCGTGAGAACCCCAAACAGATGTCTTTCACGCCTCTTCTTCACATGTAAGGGAATAACTCAAAAGGTGGGGCCCACAACCTTTGGGATCAGCCCAGGGGTCTTCCTTGAACCCTCCAAGTGATTCTGCGAAATTACTTGAGATGAGTCTGCTGTAGGCCTTCTCGTGAAATCTCTGTTTCAGCACTATTCACGCCTGGGCTGAAGCAAAATTCCTCCTCCAGTGAATATAGGTGATGAAGTCCATGGTGGTTGCAGCTGTTAGGATCGTAGAGATGGGTAGAACACTTGAAAGGATTCAAATCAAAACAAACTTTTGCTGGTTGGATGTTGGACGTGATTTAGCCAAGGAGCTAGAGCCTCTATTTAACGTGAATGGCTAATGAAGCTATAATTTAATGAAAGGAATCAGCTGTTGTGATCTATTGGACATCTGCTGAGGATCGTATCAGTACTAGAACTCTGTAGAAACTTCAAATCAACTTCAATCTTCACTCTTGATGCATAAGGATCAATTTCTCGCCAAGTGAAGAATTTAAGCAAACCAGAAAATATTAATTCAAAAACAAATAAAGAAGAAGCAGGTGAGAAATCCTTTGACCCAAGGAAGAGGGAATAACCACCACTACCACCATTAAACTAGTGTATTCCCTAGACCCATCCCAGGGTTTTGCCTGCATTCAACTTTCAACCAAAAAGGAAGAAGAAGAAAGCCTTCAAAAGAGCCAAACGTGAGAGACAAAATTAATTCTTCACTGCATAAATAATCCTAAACGTGTGAGGTGTTTTTATAGCCCCACATCCAGGTTATTACACCCTAAATAAAAAAAATCGCAAAAATAACCCCCCTAGCACAATATCAAACCCAAAATAACCCTACACTACAAAAAATAACCAAAATACCACTAAATATGCTACTAAGACAAAACTACCCTCAAATAATGTGTCAGGGAACAATAAATAAAATAAAAAAATGCTAACAAAACCATAACATGGGCGCGACCCTCCTGCGCCGTCTCTGGTAAACCTGAAACTCCTGCCTGGATCCGATGTCCTCATCAATTCTCCTCTATTGAGAAGAAGTCACCTCTGACGCAAGATGGTTGCGGTACTGCTCCAAAATGTCCAGGTCAAGCTGCTATAACTCGCTCTCCGTGAGCCATGTACTGTCAATATCCGGCCAGCCTTACCACTTGACGAGGTACCTCTGATAACCTCCCCGTCTAGTAGAAACACTCTGATCATCTACAATAACCTCAATCTCCTCCCTGCGAGTAGTGACAGGTGGCAATAGTGGCATAGACTGAGGAAGCTAAGGGACTAGTATCTGTGGGTCTGCAAAAAGCTCAAAGTCCGGGGTAGAATGACCATGGTAGGGTACAAGGTCTTCCACATTAAAAGTGGAGCTAATCCTTAAATCAATTGGAATGTCCAACACATACGCATTAGGACCAATTTTGTTCAGGACTTTATAAGGTTCCGACCTCCTAGCATGCAATTTCCACGCGATCCCAGGTGAGTATCGCTAAAGGCGGAAACGAACCATAACCAAATCATCAACCTGAAACTCACGATGTGTACAGTGCAAATCAGCCGACTGTTTATACTTTTCATTACTCATAGCAATTTTACACTTGATCTCCTGGTGTAATACATATAAATGAGATGCAAATACAGATGCAGCCTCAGATGGACGTTGGGATGCAGACATAGGAATAAGGTCTATAAGAGCCCTGGGTCTATAACATATGACTATCTCAACTGAATTATTATATGCAAACTCAGTAGTAGACAAAACTGTATCCCATGCCCTTAGATTCTCATTGACCAAACAACGAAGTAATGTCCCTAGACTTCAGTTCACCACCTCAGTCTACCCATTTGTTTGAGAGTGATAAGCAGAAGAAAATTGCAGCCTAGTACCCATCATCTTCCACAGTGTCTTCCAGAAATAACTAAGAAATCTAACATCACGGCCAGACACTATGAACTTGGGCAACCCATGTAAACGGACTACCTCATCAAAGAATAGACGAACAACTCTAGAGGCATCTGACGTCTTGGCACAAGGTATGAAGTGGGCCATCTTAGAAAAATGATCTACTACAACCATCACGGAATCGTATTGCCTCGGGGATCGAGGAAAGCCTAACATAAAGTCCATGCTCACATCCTGTCACAGACTGTGAGGAATTGGCAATGGGGAATACAGACCTGGACTCTGTTTCCTCTGTTTTGCCAGTTGTCAAGTACGACATTGCTCAATTACTTTCGCCACATCTCATTTCAAACTGGGCCAATAGAATCGGTCATCAACTAGAACAATGGTCTTGTCTCAACTGAAATGGCCAGCTACACCACTTGCATGCATCTCCCAAATCAAAAAGTACCTCACAGAAGTGTGGGGTAGACATAAGCGCGTACCTCGAAAGAGATACCCGTCCTGAATCATAAACTCTCTGTTCCTCATTGGTTAATCGCCCTGCAAGGATTAGAAGGTGGTACCAAAGTCCGGACACGACTCATAATCCTTTCTGAGTCTATCGAATCTGGTGACCTATACGCTCATCGTATGCAGGAGGTAGACCTTTCTGCTTAATACATCTGCAACCTTGTTTTTTGAACCAGTTTTATGTTTAATCACAAAGGTAAACTCCTAAAGATACTCCACCCACTTGGCATGCTGTGAGTTAAGTTTCTTCTGAGATCCTAGATATCTCAAAGCCTCATAGTCAGAAAATAGGATGAACTCCTACGGCAATAGGTAATGTCTCCAATACCTGAAGGACTGGACTACCGCATAGAATTCTTTGTCACAGGTAGAATATTTTTGTTTGGATTCATTTAATTTTTCGTTAAAGTAAGCCACGGGATGTCCTTCCTGAGTAAGAACACCTCCTATCCCAATCCCAGATGCATCACACGCAATCTCAAAGACTTTAGAGAAGTCTGGAAGTCGCATGACAGGAGCTTCAGTCATCCTCGACTTGATCTCCTGGAAGGCCTTAGCTGCTGCCTTGGTCCATTTAAATTCACCTTTACGGATGCAATCCGTGATAGGTGCCATGATGGAACTAAATCCCCGAATGAACCGCCTATAGAATGTGGCTAAGCCGTGGAAACTACGAACTTCATGAATGCTAGTAACAATCATGAATAATGATAATGAATAGTGATAAAATTACTCATGAAAATAGTGACAAAATTACTCATGAAAATAGTGATATAATTCAGTTCCTAGCATTAAAATATTTCAAACAGGGTGAACATATAACAAGAAAAAGTCTAGTACACAAAACTTCTAGATAAATGAGAAATGACTTTATCCAAATTAAAGTTTCCTGCAGCAGTGGGATGAGTACAAAAGCTGAAAATTTTAAAAATTGCTTAATTAATAATTTATTTTTATTGAATGGAAAATATCGTAAGCAATCTATCATTCAAAATTAAATCGAAAGCAATATAACACGAATGGAATTGAACACGTGCCAACCTTCAACAACCATATCGAAGACCTTCTCTTCAAATGTAAATACCACATCAAAGGAACCATCAGCAGCATTCTCTTGCCAACGTTGGGGTGCAGTTTTGACACTAGAATTCCTTTTAAGCATGGGCAAGATACCATTACGCTTGTATCTGTACCATGTTAAGGATTTAATCTGCCTTAAATTTCATAACATGGCTGAGAATGCAAAGTAGCACATCACTTGAATATTAAAGAAACTAATAAATTGGAACATGCAAAGACAATAGAAGCTCCCTATCAAAATATCATTCCAAGAAGAGCCATCCTTCCATTTTTATTTTAAATCCTAGATTATGAATAAAGATTTGTAAATAATTCCAATCCATTCAACATAATAGACCTGGTGAATGTCCTACCCAAATGGTTATTATCAATTCAAATATCAATGATAATAATAATAATAATAGATCATAGTTTGCTTAAGATACTCACTATTCTACAAAACTGCTTTCACAATCCACCTCTTATTTATCTATTTATTATAGTTGGAGCATATATTATTAAAAGAGGAAACTCCCAAGAAACTACACAAGAGAGCAACAAAAAGAAAGAGCTTACATGCACCAAATAAAATAGAAAGAAAAAAAGGAAAGAAAGAAGAAACCCAAAAAAACAAACATCACAATCCAACTATTCTTTCCCACTCATTAATCAACATATCCCTCTTTAAAGAGGTACAATCCTTACAACGGGAAGCCCAGTAATAGACAGGACATTTGGCCCTTGGGAGCCAGGTTCAGCATTGTTGATCACCTAGTTGATTCCTTCAAGCCAAATGGACCAAATTACTACAGCTGAAACAAGATGTCAAATCTCATTTTCTCTTTTCAAGAAGGTTGATGATCTCCACCCATAAAACAGACTTTTCAAGTCCTTAAGAACCACCCAGCAGTGCATAAACTCCCTTAGCGTTACATTCCAAACATCTAGAGAGGATTTACAATAATAAAAAAAAGGTGGGAATTGCTCTCCTCATTATCATAACATAATAGACACACATTTGGAAGATAGAAACCCCTTCTACCAAATTATCTATTTTTGAGATCTTCCCTAGAATAGCCATAAAAAAAGATTAAAAACAGCCAAAAAAAAAGAGGTCTTGGAAAGATGGAACCAAATGCCCTTTCAAGAAATAACAAAACACTTCTTATTAGTTACACCACACCTCTTATTAGTTACCTGTTTACAAGGTTTTGCATCCTATTCATTACTGCTTTGTCTATTGAGAACAAACGAAATCAGATGGTTCTATTTCGTAATCTCTCTATCTCCTATGGAACCAAGGTTAAGAAACAAGAATGAAATCTGCCAAAAAAAAAAGAAGAAGAAGAAGAAAAAGACAGTCATAGGATTCCTCATAAAACAAATGGGTCAAATTAATGACCCTAGTTGCCAAGTTCATTGCTTCATCTAAGTCATGCTCAATTCATGGTTCGTGATTCATAGGTTGGCTAATGAATCAAGTATACATATATATATTCAATTCAATATGAATTTGTGGCATTTTGATCCCATTCATGCCCAATTAATAGTCTGTAACTCTAATTTGTAGGTTGGCTAATGACTCAGTACCTAGATTTGATTCAACTTCAATACATGATATTGATTCGTTAAGCTGGGGAATTCAATGGATTAAGTTGACAAGGTAATATTCATGAATTTTGTATCTGTATCGTGCGAATCTAATTTTTTCAGTTCATTAATCCTATTCGTGATAAAGATATAAATGAACCCTTAATATTGCAAGAAGACTGAGACTTGATTTGTTTGATTCACTCTACTTTGTTAATTGATTCCCAGTGAATATATTAGTAGTTCCTCGGTAGGCATGACAAATCCGTCAACAATGACAAATATCATAAACCAAACCCAGTTTTGAAACATTAACAAGAGAAGATTAATGCAAACCACAAGAAAATAAAAACCTTAAATTCACAGAAAATCTTTTCAAGTTTGATACATTTTGACAGCTAAAGGTGCAATTTTCAGAAGCTAATTGTAAGTTTAAGAAATCGAAACGAACTCTGCAACGTTTAAAACGAGAAAAATAAGAGTCTGCAAGAACGTACAAAACCCTATAATCATTTGACCAAAAAAATATAGGAAATGAAGGAAAAGGATACAATTCAGGGTCTTTCCGTCGAAGATCATCGAACATGTGCTTGTACGGGGTGCCGAACTCGTAAACGTTGGGCTCCCTCAAGGAAGGACCTGGAAGCTTGACGTGAGCTCCGGTACCATACGAGGAGACATCGAAGCCCTCTCTTTTGAGAAGCGAATGAGCTTCCATGCTCCGATTCTGATTCGAAGAACAAACCATGGCGTATCGAAGCTTCATCCTTTCCCTCCTTCACTGATCAGGGAGCAGAAGAAGTTCAGCTTCTAATGGTGGAGCTGCAACTGGAGAAAAACGAAGAAGCAAATGATACAATCGGTTCGAATCGAAACCCTAAGTCGAAGCTTCACTCCTATACTATACTTCACAGTTACACAGACGAAGAAGACGGGAGAAACTGACCCGGTTCTGAGCTGGTTTTTGAGGGTTTGTTTGTTTTTTCACATAAAATCCAAGAATTAATCACGTTAATTGGAGAAAATCGCAACCGTACAAATGGAATTCGTTTTCTTCTGTGACATATGAATCGTTGGAAAGTGGAGATGTTCACATTACCCTTCGATTTGAGAGTTTAGTGCTATATTCTCCGAGATTTTCTGTAGCGCCAAAACTTTTTTTTTGGCAACCCTGAAACACCAGGGGCGTTTGGCGACATGTGGCAGAAAATTTGAAAACACACATCTTTATGCGCCAGCGCTAGTGTTTTTTTACCTTTCCACCACGTGTCACTCAGTGCCCTGGTGCTTCAGGGACACCGCAAGTTTTGGTGCTACAGAAAATCTGCTTTAAAAACAGGCTTGGGCTTGGAATTACACGTGTGAAACCATTAACCTTTAGATGGGCCTAGGCTTTTTAGTCGTTCTAATTGGTCCACTAAGCGACCCGCTCAAAGTTTGGACTTTGGAGGCTTGGGCTTATTACCCTTCAAAGTCTGCTTGTCGACCAGATATAGCCGTATGTTAAGTGTTAGATTCTTCGAGATTTTCTGTAGCGCCAAAACTTGCGGCAACCCTGAAACACCAGGGGTGTTTGGTGACATGTGGCGGAAAATTTGAAAAAACACATCTTTGTGCGTCTGTGCTGATGTTAGTTTACTTTTCCACCACGTGTCACTCATCTTTATTTTTATTTTTTGATAAAAAATGAAAATATCATTGATCAGGGGAAACAACCTCCCAAAGGAGGGACAACAGCCACAAAGGCATCCACAAAGCCCATAGGGATAGGGAGTCCAACCACTGAAGAGGGAACTGACAAAGCAACACTGCCTAGCGTTGCTGTGAATCACCCTATTCACATGGCTATACACATGCACCAAAACAAGGTTGTCAAAACTGTTCAAAAAGAAGGAACACTCATTTACAAGAAATATTTACCAATTCCCAATCACAAGAGTGTCCACTCTTGGTGGCATGTTGATCGCATCACCCTCCAACACAATATTCTTTGCACCTAGCTTGGAAGCCATCCTAACCCCAGAACCATAGCAAAGCATTCCACCAAAAAGGGCTAGCACAAGACAACGAGGAGGATTCAACAGGAACAAAATTCCCCGTAAGAAGGGTTACTTGCACCATCAAAGTTGACTTTGATCCATTCCCTCTAAGGAGGGAACCACAAAAACGGACCTATCATGATCATCAAGACCCCTTCATCCCGAAGGCAAGGCTGGAGATGAGTGAGGGAGGCTAGGTCCTCCAACAACTTGAAAAAAAAAAAAAAAAAAAGATAAAATCCCATTAAGATTAGAAGGGACCTGTTAAAAACATATGGCAATTTGATTCTTCCAAATAATCCAAAACATGTTCGGAATAACCACAAACAGGGTAGGCTTATCACTATGATAAAGATCATTCATGTTCAACCATCCTTTGAGCCATTCTGCATGCAACGAAACTTGGGGCCTAATGCCAAGATGGGAAAGAGCCCAAATTCTACCTATAAGAGGACATTCAACAAAATAGTACATCATGGATTCCACTTGTCCCCACACATCGGACAAAGAGGGGTGTTATTAATATGTATAATATTTTCATGTTCAAGAAGAACTTCTTTGCAGGCTCTACTAATCAAATGCTTTATTCTAGGGGTAAGCTAGAGAGACTAAATCTTTGTCCATGGAAACAGGAAACACACTGGTAAGGGGGCACACAGAAGAGGGACAGGATTTCCCTCAAATGTAGGTCGATTTGACTGTAAAAAAAACCTTTATGACCAAAGTGCCCAATCAGTTTGGTCTAAAGGTTCAAATGTTACACATCGGCTCTAGTTATGTTTTAATGTTCCTTTATTTCTATCTCTACAATGCTATATTTTTATATTGTACAAAAGCAAGCGGGCAAAGAATTAGTTTGGGGCATTCATTGTTGTCATATGTCTCATGTTTGGAAGATTATGTTGTAGGAAAAGTGTTTGTATGGGCGTGCCAGTACCACGTGGGTACATGATTCTTTTTCACCTTATACCCTAAGCGTCAAGTCAAACCGGAGGAGAACTGGAAAATCTTTTCTTCGGTTTTTCTGGTTGACCACTAATAAGATAAATCAGGCGAGATAAAGAGGGGTTCTTCCCTCGAATGGGTCCTTTCTATCTTAAAGATCAGGGACTTCAAATTTCTACTGAACACCAATTAGAAGCACTAATATAGTTGTAAAACAAGACTAACATGCGAAGAACTATAATATAAAACTTAAACTTACAAAGAGTTTGAAAATCATATAGTTGTGTAGTGTTTTAGAACAGCAACAATAAATTGAAAGGAAAACTTGAACTAATGATCAAATGGAAGAGTTTAGATAGAGCTACTAATCTCCTAAAAATGCAACTGAATTAGAATTTGCGAATAATCATAGGGCAATGTTGTTGGATTGAGTGTGTTGGCGAGTGACAATTCCATCATATCATCATTCTCCTTTTATAAAACGTTCTCCGAGTAATAGCTTCTCAAGTTTGTGGTTGGTATCTTGCCTTTCCCTCAAAATTTCAAATGATAATTGATGGTTTGGTTTTAACCGTTTATTGATCATATCCTTTCTTTTCCACTTCTCTTATCATTCCTTGCCACATGTTCTACCACTTTCGAGTGGTAACATTTTCTAAGAAGACTAGCAAGTGAGCTTGTGCTAAGCACAGGCAAAAAATCAAAGTCATTAGATTAATAAATAAATAAAATAATGAGACTTCACAATAAAAAATCAATTCCTCAAATTAGACTGCTAACTCCACAATGATCATAACAATTGAGAAGAAGAAATCAAAGTAATAAGATGCATAAATAAATAACACAATGACAAACTCAACAACTTCCATTTTGGTTTGC
>JAOXJP010132009.1:0-13573 GCA_025762735.1 Platanus orientalis | reverse complement strand
ATGCTCCTCTCTGCACCCTGTCAGGGGGAGGGCACATCAGCACCGACAAGTGTGCCCTCTCCCTGACAGGATACAGAGAGGAACAGAGGATAAGAGGAGCGGATACAATCCACTCTCGGCTGAAAAAGGGTAACCAAAAGACCAAGAAATATATTTTTTAAAGTGGGTTTTGATTGGTAGGTGTTGTTCTCTGACGGGGATACATAAAAGCCTGCAGACACTCACTAGTAGAGCGTCCGCTTTGCAAGATAGAAACCCTTAGAACTTGTCACCGTTCACAAGGATTTTATTCAGAACATGGTTACCGCAGTGGAATTGCCGGGGGTCCATTCGTAGATATAGAGAAATGGATTGCCACCAGAGATGCATTCGAGGTTGTTGGGAACATGCATGTTCATTATTTTACAGGTAAGGAGTGATCCCTTTGACATTATTTCCTTCTTCTTCACTCGATTCTTGGTGGGCTTCCCTTGTTTTTAGTTAATATTTTGATAACTAAATGTGACGGAAAATTGAATTCTACATAATACTTCTATGACTCTTACTAATCACTGTCTTGCCAGTCCACCCCATCTCCACCCCCCATGCAGTTACTCTTTTGTTCTTAAAAATTTTCATTGTTGTGCTCAAAACAAATGGTGCCTTCTACCTATAAATGCAGTATAACAAAACATCCCTGAATTAGTCACTCCATTAAGTTATAGTGAATTTCTATGAAATTTTCGTTCTTAGGTGTCGTGATTTGGGCAAGTTTCCAGCTGAAGAAAAGTTCAACATGTGTTGGTTTCTTTCTTCAACTAGGAGAAGTGGAAACACGTGTGGTTACTCTTTCATGAGTCCTACAAAACTAAAAATTTCTATATAATATAAGATTGGTTTTGAAAGAATATGAATTTTTCTTCACTTGGGTTTTCTCAAGGTTCTTCTTTTGGTTGTGAGAAAATATGAAAATAGTGGTTTTTCACATGGTTGAAAGAAGTGAGGGAGAGTAGTGTAACAGGATTAAGAGCTTGAGTTCTAGGGTGAGAACTTAAGCATGGGAACTTTATACATTTTTTTATTTTTTTTTCATAAAGTGAAAAATGAATATCCTCGTGGATTTAGGCATTTTGGTCGAACCACGTAAAAATCTTTGTCATGTGTGATTGTTGATTTTTTTTTTCTTTTGTTCTTTTATTCTATATTGCATAGATTTGAGTAGTATTAGGACCATATCTTATCATGTAAAATATCAGGACTATATTAAATGTATTCATATTAAATTTATGTTGTCTTGTTCATATATGTTCTAAGAAAGAATTTGTTGATACATTCCAAGAGAAGAAGACAGGTATTATTTCTTTAGGTGGCAGGTCCACTTATGACGTCACGGGTGTTGGTGATGCAAGAACCTATGATATCACAATTTTCTTTTTTTTTTTGCTCATCATACCTTAAACTAGTTTTCAAACAGCCCAACCTTTACCTAGCATTCAAACAGTTCATCCAAGTTACCTTAACTCAATACCCAATCAGGTGGCCCATGATCCATTTACTCGCCCAATTTACCTATGTCCCACTTACTAATAAACCAAGTATTCATTTACTCAACCCATTCAACAAGTTAAGGACCTTCCACCTTCTCATTTAATGCATTTAATGTTTACTTAGAGAAAATGGGTATGTTTAATGTATTTTGATAATTTCTAAGTATTTAGTTCTAGAAAATGGGAGTATTGAATGTATTTGTTGTTTTCTAAGTTCTTAGTTGTGGGAAGTGAGAACATTTAGTGTATTTAGATGTTTTTCCTGTACCTTTTTGTTTTCCCATGATAGAGGGTTTTATAGGAGAGTTGTGGCTTTGTTTCCTATATAATCTAAAGAAAAAAAAAATGAGAAAGATGAGATTTTGAACATAATTTCTATTAAGTTTTTATCAATTTTTTATCAAGTGTGAGACTTGGCTAGGTGAGTGATTCCCTTGTTAGAGATGTGAAGATTCCGTCTTTATGCTATGAGTGATTCTAGTTTTAGTCGGTTGAGTGATTCCCGACATATCCTTCTATTTACTAGCAATCCCTCTCCTTGTCTTGCATTAAATTGGCATCAGAGCAGGTTATCCTATTGTGGTGTCCAAGCTTTATTATTGTGACTCTTCAATCTCCTGAAAATTGTTCATCTTGTAGTTCAATTCCGTATCTTCGCATACAGTTTCTCTGAACAAGCTATATAGCATTGAAAAGCTCTGTCTATCTAGTTTCCAACATAAAAAGTAGTTCATGATTCTGAGTTTTTTGGAGGAAAATATTGAAAATTTACTGGGCACAGATCAGTCTGGCAGCAAGATACAATATTTAAGAAATCTTAATGGACACAAAGTATCTTTGGGATTTTTACTATATAACACCGATTTATGTTGTCTACGATGATGACAATAAAGATATGGAATACATGATTAAAGAAAATATGGAGTTATCATTCACGTCAACATGCATGGTGGAGAACCTTGCTGATTGGAGCAAACCTCCAATTTTTTATGAAGAAGGTTATTCTATTGAATTCAATGACAAAACTTCAAAGAAAGCATGTATGAAATACCTTGAATATCCTTGGAAAGATGATATGGTTGTTCATTTTTCTCTCCCCCATGCTCAGGATGCTATCAAATATGTCATTTTGGCGTTATTTGGCCATGTGGATGATTTTCTAGGAAAATTTGAGGAAGTTAAGAATAAAACACTTTTTCTTGTTGAAATACTTAAGAATTTTCTTTATCCTTCTCAAGTATTGTGAAGAATAAGATTGCTTTTGGAGATGTTTCTATAATGTGTGAAGTTTTATTTGGTGGGTTAGCATTTGGAATTCAACCTGAAATCTAACCGAGATACAATATGTAGGAAAACCCGATTATGGAATTTTCAATCGTTTTTATGTATTGGATTGGATCTGAACCGTATCCATATATGTATTAGGGTTTTGGGGGGTATTTATATGTTTTGTTCTAGGGTTGCATGTGAGGAGAGAGATTATGAAAATTGTAAATAATCTTTGGGCAAGTTTTCTTCCTGTTATTGAAAGTTTTCTCTACGAATCCATGGTTTTTCCTCAAACTGGGGTTTTCCACATAAATCTTGTGTTGTGCATAATTTCTTTCTTCTTGTTGCTTGTAGATTTTATTGTATCTCGTTTCTTCTACAAAGAAGAAGGTAAAATGATCCTAACAGTTTATGCCATTTTTCTGGAGAAGCAAGAACAAACATGTGCCATTGTGTTGAATGTCATCCGTACAACAATGCAAAAACATGTTCTTCATTCATTGAAATCTGAGTGGAGGTGTGGATTGGTTGCTCCAAGGTATGTTCTCTCAATTTTGGGACCATACATACCATTGTCGCTTGAAATTGACCTTTGCAAGTGCCTAATTTCTAAAGTTGTTGAGTAGGAATCTACTCTTATCTTTTTCTTTGGGCTCTCGCCAAGGGGGAGCCTCTTTGAAATCAAATAACTACGATGAATCCAATGGGAAGACTGATGTTAATGAAACAATTTCTAAAACAGATTATTTGCACTTTACACTCACAACATGCGATTTCCCTGGCAGGCAACGGAATTGCTGTTGATGCTTTGCTTTTAGGTGGAGAATGTTATGTCAATCCTTTCTTTCTGACAACCTTCAAAGGCAGTCCCAAGGTTATCAACATGATGAACATTAGCAGAACCCACATTCCTCAAAAGTATGAAACTGCTGAAATGAAAATATTTTTTTGAGAAGGATAGTAGTGACTTTGAAACTACAGCTCATATTGAAAGAAAAAGAGACAAGGCTGTGCTGCAGATACTCCTTAAAGCAGCTGAATTGAACAAGGGGTATTAGATAAAAGTCTTAAATGGGGAACCGTGTCCATATGATACTACACAAAATGAACAATTGATAAAATTGTCTCCCCTATACACTCAGCAAATGCAATCACATTGGTTCGACATAATCAAGCATTATTGTGCAAATTTCTGATTTGACGGTTACAAAGAGAACAACACTTAGTGCACAAAATCCTCATGTAAAGCCTGTTTCTCTTAATGTATTCAGCAAACTGAGCTATTATGTTCTCTTGAACATGTGGTTGACATTATATTAGGATCTGTTGAATATCTTAATGGACTATTTTTTTCTTTCTATTATCATCTCAAAGAGGGAAATCTTGTTGGAAACGGTTTTGAAAGTGCTCAGATTGAAAATCTAATTGGATAGGCATATTTGAGCCAAAATAAAAGTGGGACCAACAAGTCATTTGAGATAGGTCCACATGAGTTTGTATTCACCTCAATGAGGAGAGCAACGCCGTATGGTTGGATGCTCAAAACCGTTAATGGGTGAATGAGAAATTGTCTCTAAAGGTGCCTAGTTGAACACTGGTAAAACTGGTGAAAGGGTATGTCTATTTGCGTGGTTTTACAGCTTTTCCTTTCGTGACTGTTTGGACAGAATAATCACAAAGTGGCTATAAAACCACCCCTTTTAACACATGTCTTTTCGTACGGACATGTAGGTGGCTACTAAATTGCAATTTTCTGCATTCGTGTCTATTCAAACACCAAAGGTTTTGTCCCTATACTTGTTCCAAACAGACATAAACAAGTCTATAAATAAATCGTCCTTCATTCATTTTATTCATTCTATTCAATTACTTAATTCCTATTTCAAAATTTGTAGTGTTCCTTTAGGCATCAGAGAAGATGTCTGAATTAGGCATATAGAGAGCATGACAGCGTGTTTGTGTTCTAAGAGAAAGAGTACAACACAAGTTTGATTCGCCAAACACACAAATTGCAGTGCTTCTTCTGTGTGTATAGATCATTGTATCTTGGGAAGCAAACGTCCAAAGAGTTCGTAAGCACCACTGCAAGGGACAAAATCTGTCTTAAGGACATAATGTCAAACACTAGCCTTTGATCAATTTCGGGTATGATTTATTATCAATTCATCCAGTCAAGTAGATGGTTCTTTTCATATCATTTTTAGTATTTTATTTGTATGAAATAAATACTTGTTGTTTACAGAATAGTGCATATCATTCTTTATACATAGAATATAGAACAACAAATCTGTAATTGAATTCAGAGAAGGTTATTCTTCAAAGATTGGTGATTGCATCAAATGGTGGCCATACTTTGCTATCAACTTCAGCAATGGATTTCAGTTTGAAAGTTTGATTCCACCTACATCTTGGATGCAGGGAATACCTAAGTTTTCTTCTGATGCATCCCCTCTTGTTCAGTTCCTAGGATGGATGGCAATATCCCCTTTATGCTAAGCAATATTTGAACTCTGAAGAGCTATTGTTTCTTGCATCGGATCTATCACAGCTGACGTGCTTATTATCCATTTTTTAAGATGAACTTTGTAGAACAAAAAAGATGAGGATGACACATCAGTGGACTAGTTTAAGCCAAATCCTTGTAAGCATTGAACTAGAGGATGAGTTTTGTTCAAGATGGGGAGAATGATACAACATTCTTTTTTTGGGTTCATCCAACCTTAAACTAGTTTCCAAACAACCTAAACCTTAACCTAGCATCTAAACGGCCCATCCAAATTACCTTTAACTCAATACCCTATCAAGCAGCCCTTGATCTGTTTATTGAACCCATTTACCCATGACTCATTTATCAATGAACCAACTATCCATTACCCAACCAATTCAACAAGGATCTTCCATCTTCTTATTTAATGCATTTAGTGTTTACTTGGAGAGAATGATTATGTTTAATATATTTTGATGATTTTTAAGTATTTAGTTCTAGGAAGTGGAAGTATTGAATGTATTTGTTGTTTTCTATGTTCTTAGTTGTGGGAAGTGGGAACATTTATTATGTTTAAATGTTTTACCTGCTCCTTTTTGTTTCCCCATGATA
Organism: Platanus orientalis; assembly: GCA_025762735.1. Classification (NCBI taxonomy): domain Eukaryota; kingdom Viridiplantae; phylum Streptophyta; class Magnoliopsida; order Proteales; family Platanaceae; genus Platanus; species Platanus orientalis. The sequence continues at coordinate 7,681 of JAOXJP010132009.1, read as the reverse complement.
GTGGGTTTTATAGGAGAGTTATGACTTTGTTTCCTATATAATCTAAAAAAATGAAATGAGAAAGAGGAGCTTTTGAACATAATTTTTATTGAGTTTTTATCAATTTTCTATCAAATGTTAGAGTTGGCTGAGTAAGTGATTCCCTTGTTAGAGACGTGAGGATTCCATCCCCAGACTATGAGTGATTCTAGTCTAAGTCGGTAGAGTTATTCCCAACATATCCTTCTATTTACTAGCAACCCTACTTCTTGTGTTGTATCAATTGGGATGGTGAAAATCAAGATGTATGATAAAGTGGTTCGTACTTTAGGTGATGTGGCATATGTACCAAAGATGTGAATGAATCTATTATCACTAGTTTGATTGGACTCTATGAGTTGCAAGTATTCAACTATAGGTGGAACCATGAAAATCATATATAACTGTTTGGTCATGATAAAGGGAGAAAAGTGTGATGATTTATATCGTTTGACGAAAGTATGGTGATTAATGGTATTCCTTTAACCTCAATGAGTAGTTAAAAATGAGATATACGAAATGAAAAACGCTTTTACAATATCTCTTTTATAGTAGGCAAAGACAGGTGTTATAGGTTTCTGGGTGATAAACAGTGGTAAGACAATTTTTGCAGTTTGAGATGACGGTTCAAGATCCTTCTCTGAAGTTGACTATATGAGTCGACTTGAGACAACTACACATGTATATTAACCGTGTTATGATTTAATCAAATGGTGTCTAGATGTACCGAATTTATTTGATGGTATGTGTAACAGTGATTCTTTAAAACTCATGGTTGTTTGCAGTAATAACAAACATGATATGATTCAGGTTCGAAGTAGATATGTGTTCCGGACATATCTGATGCAGAGTTCATAAAAGGAAGAACAAGTGTAGATTTTCTCCACGGTGATTACAAAATGTGGACTAAGGTGGAGTGTGGTGCACGTCATAGATTTTGTGTATTGGGAAAGATGCAAGTGGAACTAACTTCAACTTGAATTTTAAGTTGGTTGTAAACATGTCAAAGTGAAGATTAGTGGGATTTGGCAAGAAGGAAACCAACTCATCTAGAATGCTCCCTGAAAATCCACCAATTTTTTTTTCTACTCTGCTTATATTAGGGAAGCTATAGATTGCAATGGCGATTCTCTTATTCCTTGTTATATCACAATTTTTGTTTGGATGCAAGGATACACTATTCATGCAAAGAAGCCAGAATGCCCCCACCCATGGCAAGAGAGGGTGATAGCCTCGTGCGTGCATCCAAAGTCCTTGCCTCCAAACACCCCATAGTTTATAGTATGCAGTCTTCATATACAAATTAGTGCTACTAAAAGCTCAGTTATAATGATTAGTTCACAAGTGGGAGTGTATGATGTGTGCAATAGTAGGGTTTGCCTCTCTAGAAGAGAAAAAAAAAGAGTAGGTTTTTTTTCTTCCCGTTAGTTATGCTTTGATTTGTGTGTCTGTTTGAAAGAGTGTATATTGTGTGTATGTGCATGTCAACGTGTGCTTCTAAGAATGCATAAAAAGTATTTTGAATGACATAAGAAGTCTCCCTCTGGAATAAATGGTAATCCATCAAATTACAAACTATGCAAGCAAATTTGTGCACATAGGAGCTCTTAAATCCTGACAAAATATGATAATTCCATCTGGGTGATTTTTAACCAAATGCCAACCCAAAAAGCAGTCTCTTACCATCTTAGAAGTAGGTATTTGACATAAAACAACTGGTCATCTATGTGTTCACCACTAAACAGCATTCTGTAAATAGATAGTACTTTACCATCTAAGAAGCCTGATATACCTTTACGTCACAGAAATTGCATTCCTGGTCTTCAATCAACTGAGAGGTTCGATATGAAGTCAAAATATGCATGCACATACATTGGTCTGTAATATTAAGAATTATGTCCCGCTTACTAAATGCAGAGATTGCAGTCACAGCAACAGATGGATCGGCATGTTTCTCATATGAGAGTGGAAGAAAGCAGATTATTCCTCATAAAGAAGGTAACAGAGAACTGGGAAGGAGCATTGGATGTGATTCATGAGATGGTTGTAGCCTTGGGACATGAAGAAACCACCTTCAATAGGAATTCAAATGACCGATCTTCCATACAAGGCAAGCCTACTGTGTATGCAGGGGGAGCAAGAAGGCATTTCCAGTTTTCTCATCTCTTGCTTTCAGATGTTATTGATTCCATCAAAATGGGGGAAAGCTGCAGGATTTGCATTAAGATACATTGTGGTTTCAATGGGTAAGCATTCTGTCTACGATCCAGGTCCATCAAACCATGCGAAAGATCAGAATTTCTTGGAGAGATTAAATGCCTGTGGGTAATACAGAAGTAGCAAAAAATGGGTTTACTCCAACAGATCTCACGTAGTCCTTTGGACAGATTTTATGCAAGGGGGTGAAAATTTTCACCTCAAACTGGATACCAGTGCAGGTGGGTTTCTAATTTTGGTAAGTCCTACTTGAGTTTGAACTCTGGTTTGATCCTTCTGCAAAGGATCGTCAAAATTTAGTAGAAGCAATTGTGAGAACAGATTGTATATGAGCTTCTGTTTTAAGAAAATTCTTCCAACAATTCCTTGAGGTTGGAACTCAGGCGCTGTAGGTACTTTTGTGCACTGAGAAGTGAGAATGTTGCAATCTTGTATTAGTGTTAGGAGAATCACTAGCAGTAATTGTAATTGCAATTATTCATGTATGTCAACTTGCTCAGAGAACAGATCCTGATACCTTAGAAATTGTAATTCTTGTGGTTACTTAGGTTGAATTTGGAAAAATTAATCTTTTTGAATATTGCAGCTTTCAACGCCCCTTGTAGATTTTTCTAGATATCCATGATCCATTCCTTATGTCCAATAAGTAGACCACACAGTTACTGTGCCACAAAGTGCAATTGCTCTCTTATGCCATATGATGAAACAAATCTCACAACCATGACACTACGAAACATCGTAGTAGACTTTGATCTCAAAAACATCAGGGGTTGACTGAAGGTCCTCTCCAACTTTCAGTTTTAATGGAATTGTAGTTTATACCTAATCAAGGGGTTCTGTTAGACATGTAGAAAGGATTATATTCCATTCAATCAAGTTCATTTTCACATAGAATGCGCCAAATGTGGTAAATACCTGCATGTGCACCACGGCATCTTCTTACTGCTTTTTAATAAAGTTTGGCACAACTATTATCCTGGGCATGATAGAGTTCCCTGCATCCATACCATCATCACCCTTATATATAGACGATGCAGTAAACTCTAGTGATAACTTGGAAATAAAATAAAGCTCCAAGTTACAATTATAAGTAAAAACTAAGTAATGACAGACAAAAGGACTAACAAAAATAGGAAAGAAAAATAATGAACACTGATTCACACTAATCCTACACCAGCATCATTTGAATTTTGTGGCAAAACAATTACAAGATGGTATTTTTGTTCGTTACAACAGATTGCTCTTCGCAAAATTATAACAGCAAGAACATGGATAGCTTGCAAAAAATCAACCTTAGCCCCTAGCCAACAACACATCCAAATGCTTCACGTGACCACTAGGTGATGAACCCTCCATCCGAGAAAAGTTCTTTTCTTTTCCTCTGTTATAAAAACAATCCTCCTGACTCTCTGGAAACTCCACAATAAAATTGTTCCTGCAGGTTACTTGATGGAGATGCAGTAAAGCAAGCATGCTAAAAGTGAACAAAGCAGCATTCCCTAATACCCCACCCATCTGCTCCAACTTAAGAGATTTCTTCGCAAAGGTAAAACCAGATGCTAAAACTTGCATCAGAATGTTTGACTTCCCTTCATGACCTTCTAAGTTCTCACCAGATTCGCTCCTAGGTGATCCAAACAAATTTTCCGGGGAAACGAAGCGACCTGCACTGTGTACATCTCCAATGAATGCTTGAGCTTCTTCAATGACTTTGTACTTCTTACCATGATGACCAGCCAATCTCAGTGCAAGGACAATCCTGCTTTGCTCTAACTGTGCAATTGCCACATCTCTTTCAGCCTGCTGCTGTGATTGTATTGTCTGAAGAACAACAGCAGATTAAGTTTAGAACTGAATATACTCTACAAAGAGAACAAAGAACGCACCCAATATCATGGCATATGCAGCAATTGATCAAACTGGAATTTCATCATAAATGGCATTAAACTCTGGAATCTGAACCAAAATTTTTAAATAAATTCATAAGAACGCAAAGACAACTACAATCTCCATGTTATTTCTCTCATTGCGAACAGGAATAAACAGCAACAAAGAATATTACTAAGAATCATGCAATTAGTTGCATGACACTATGTAAAAATGATTGGGAAATTCCAATCTTTTTCTGTAAGTGAATATCTTTGACAGAAATACATAACATCCTTCAGTATCAGATGAAGAAGTGGAATTGTAAGGGGAAAAGACATTAAACAATGCTACGCTGCTTTCCAAAAAGAAAACAGTGTTTTGTTACAATTTGTATGCCCAACCATCATCACCTAGAGGTTCTATAGAGAGTAGAGAAGGCAAAGAGATATGCAACTGGGATCAGCACTACTAGAGGATCCAAGAATCATCACCTAAAGGTTTTGTAGAGATTCAGCACCTTCAAAGCTGAGTCACACCAAACAATTAAACCAAAGCATCAACTGTATTCATCGTAAAAAAATCACGTCTACACTCCATCTCAACATATTTATTGACTGAAATCTAAACTCCTAATAAAAAATGATTCCCTTAACAAGTGATAACCTACCAGTGCTTTAACCTTAACTTCCCACAATCATACCTTGGACACATTGGAAAGGTAACTAAATAACATTTCAAATGACACTAAAATCAAATCAACAAATGAATTTCAAAAAATAAAGCCTAAAGTGAGACTTTCCTGAAAACTATCCTATGACAAGACTCCTAACCCAACTTAGATACTAGATACAATCAAACGAGATAAAGACTAAATTTTAGAAAATATAATGATCTAAAGTCCTAATTAAACAATTATTGAAACTAGAAGAACCATGGAATACGTCTCTTGGGCATGCTGAATTGGATTTGATGGGGCTTCAAATAAGCACTTTTCAAGCCCACAAATTATATATGGGCAGTTCTACATTTCACATCATTCTTCCTAGTTGAAAATGAAACATTGGAAGATTTTTTTTTATTAATAGCACAAAAAATTTATTAAAGAAGAGGAATAAAGATACAAAGAGCAAGATGGGAGAACAATACAAGAGTTACAATGAGCAGAATTAAGCTACAGAGAGAAAGATGAGGGGATTTCATTTCCTTCAAAAGATAAGCTTTGCATCCCTCCCCATTTGATGAGAGTATCCACTATTCTATTTTGTTCTCTAGGAACATGAGAAAACAAGGCTTTAATTTCAAGACATAGATCTCTTGTTTCAAGAATGAACCGCAACAATTCCCATGCAAAGTTCAAAATGTCAGTGTTGGTGGAAATGTCGGTGAGGCCAAAATAAGACAAATGTCGGAAAAGTCAAAAATTGTAAAAGTCATGGAAACTTGGGAAATATATTCAAATATAATTGCATAAACGTAAAGGAATATATAGATCCATTAGGAATGATACCCTATTTTAATACATGATCATAGCTTATTTTAACACATAATGCACTTGTATTATGATATTCTTAATCAATCCACATGCATTCATTAGGATTTTGATACATAATTATTGAGAAATAGATTATAATCTAACTGGATAAACACAAGGGAACAAGTAGATTCTCATCATCTTATTCTTTCTTCCCTTCTTTTCCTTCATTCTTTTATTTTTCTTGGAATTTATCATTTTTCATATGCTTTTTAAACATGTCAACATTATGCAATAATACACTGTGAAAGAGGAATATTCATTTGTCATGTTGACATTGTACCATGTCGACTGAAAATTTAAATTTATAATGTAGTTAAATGTTTTGTATCAGTCTTACAATCATTATTGATATATGTGAGGCAGCATTTTCAGGCATTTGAAACCATGTATCCATGGTTTTTAATTCTTCCTTCGTCCCCAACTTATCACAGTTGAAGAGTCGCCTTCAACGATGCTCCCATATGATCCCATTATCTTTACCTCTCTAAAGCCTGCCCATTAGGCATGCAATCACTTCGGCTTTAACTGAATCACACACCAATGGGCCCACTATCACCTACACCACTTTTTTTGTTACTGTCATGTATAATGCACCCGAATCCAGCTAATCCCAGATTGCCAAGGGATGAGCCATCAAACTTTACTTTTAGTTTGCAAACCGGTGGAGGAGTCCATTCTTTGATCATGGGAGTTGTTTAATGCCCTGAAAAAAAAGATACATGCTTGCCAGTTTTGAATGCCATTTATGGACAGTCCTTTGAATTCTTTGGAAGTAATCATCCATCATGCTACTTCGCAAAGGATTAATTCAATGACTTCTTTGACCTACCTCTTTTTATCTTCAAAAATCCTTCGGTTACATTCTTTCCACATTCCCCACATGATTCCATGCATGATTCTAATCGAAAACACCCTTGCCTTGGTACTAAACATCCATTCCATTAACATTTGTGCTCAGCCGACTATAACCCACAATACAAGCATATAGGACAAGAAGTAAATCCAAATTTCACTAACAAACAGACAATGAAGCATTAAGTATTGGTCGATTTGGCATCCCTCATACAATCATACATAGGCAGCATAGATCTAGAGATAAGGCTTTGTATGGCCGCATTTTTTGCAAAATGTCCATAATATTGACTCTATTTCGAACTGCAGTCCAAACAAAAGCTTCACTGCACGAAGGCACCAAGGGAGTCCAAATCTTTAAATGGAAATGAATTCACTGTTTGTATGGCCATTTTTTTTGCAACATGTCCATGGTATTGATCCTATTCCGAACTGCAGTCCAAACAAAAGCCTCAATGCACAGAAGCACCAAGGGATTCCAAACCTTTTTGAATGGAAATGAATTCACTGTTATGATTGGCTGAATAAGAAATGAAAAGAAAAACTTCATATCCTAATCAGAATTAGAAATATAAGTCATTCAAAGAGGATAGAAGTTGGCCCAAAATTTCTACTTCCCATTCTCGTGATTCTCTTGAGAAAGTTAGGCTCCATTTAACTCCGTTTTGGGATGTGGATAGAGTGCTTGAAACAAAGGCATTCTTTTGAGTGGATATGTTAAAGAGTCTTGGAATGTAATGGATAAAGCATTATCCCCCACCATAAATCTTTCCAAACGAATTTTTCTTCCATCGCCTAGAGCATGTCGAATGAAAGGGGAGGCAATAAGAAATAAATTGTGCCAAGGAGAGAAATAATGTAGCTAGCTAACGTGTTCCAGGGTTCCATAGTTAAAATTTCATTAAATTCGGACAAGATTTGATGAGTTAATTCACGGGATTTCAAAAAGGTATTTTAATTGAAGTTCAAGAAGAAGAACAAGGGAAAAGGAGATAGGAGAATAAGAAACTAAGAAAAAAGTAGAAAGAGAAGAAGATAAGAAAGATACCTCGGAGAGGAGAACATGGCCACAGCCACACCTTGGTAACCATGGTTCTAAAACTCGTCCGATCCTGGTTCGGATCGCCCGGATCGGATCGGGATCGGCCGGGACCAATCCCGAGTCTGACTGACAATCGGATCTGGCAAAGA
>JAOXJP010131998.1:0-13573 GCA_025762735.1 Platanus orientalis | reverse complement strand
TTGGGCATGTGCAACGAAGACCAATGACTGCACCAGTGAGGCGGAGTGAGACAATACAAGTTGAAGGTGCTAGAAGGTCTAGAGGAAGGCCAAAATTGACCTGGGTGGAGTTAGTAAGGAGGGACATGACAACTTGTAATTTAACGACAGATATGGCCCTAAACAGAGTGGAATGGCGGAACAGGATTCGTGTAGCCAACCCCAAATAGTTGGGACAAGGCTGTTTGTTGTTGTTGTAATGACTTATAGCAAAGAAAATGTTGGAAAACATAAAAAGAGATTAATATTACAACATTCAAAAGCTATAAGAGATACAAGTCATTCTGCATTGAACAAGAAGAAAAAAAGGGCAATTTTTGAAAAGATCATTAAGAGATAACCTGTAATATTCCTTTGTGACCATCACCCAAGAAGCCACCTCATATAGGATAGAATTCACAACTTCGAAAGGGGACTTCCACTAATCTTAAAAAATTCTTCTATTCCTTTCCTTCCAAATACCCCAATAAATTCCATTCAGAATGCTACTCCAATAACACTTACCACGAGGACCTAAGTAGCCTCCATCCCATTGGTAAATAAGATTAATCAAATGGCTTGGCATCACCCAACTAAAGAAATTCCCAACATAAAATAGATCTATATGGCCTGTGAGAATTCAGAATGGATCATAATATGCTCTTCCAATTCCCTATTTTTCATACAAAGAAGGCAAATATTTGGAGATAATTCCATATAGATCCGCCTTCTTTGGGGCCCCTATTCTGGGCTTATGGTCTGATGTTGTTACCTGTCTGATACAGGACAGCTTAGAGAATGCCACAAACCTGTGGGTAATGGGCCCAAGATATGGCTAAAAAGCTAGGATTAGATGAAACTAATCCACATGAGTTCGATAATCAATTATCAATTTAATCTGAACTCTAAAAGTATGCAAGTCCAGCAGTAATAATGCTCAGAAAATCCAGCAGATTCAACTGAATTAAAACCCTAATTTATAATTATCAGATCCACTTGAAAATTAACAGGGAACAAGTACTATGAAGTATGAAGGTTTTAAGCCCTCACAAAGTTTCAAGTAATTCCACAGTTCCACTGAGCAGAACTCAGTTGTTGGTTTACCTAGAAATCCAAGTACAGTAGTATAGAGTTGAACCCCACAGCAGTTAAATATTAAATGAAGGCAACAGTAGGGTACTTATGTGAATGTAGAAGTCCAAACAGTAATCAGTTTTGGAACATGAAGAAGACCCAACCAGCACTAACCGATTGGACTATGAGTAGCACCAACTTCTAATAGGTTCTTACCGCACCAACTCAAAGAATTTGAAGAAAACTTCTCCCAAACTTTCTACAAAAAATCCAGTCTTTTTTATTCCATACTAGGGTCTTTTAAATAGAGATACATTAGGGTTTTGGCTCAAATCTATTAGAAACCAAAACCTTCTAGCTACTAAAGAAATGTATTGAAAATAAATAACTACTAGATGAATTAGAAAGTTGGGTCCACCCCTCTTGACAACCCTAATTCCCCATTTTATTTGCTAAAACCTAAAATATAATAAACCTACTAAATATATTATTACTATCAAATACTGATACCCCTCCAGTAATTTGGTCACAAGTCTCCCAAATCACATTAGATTTGCGAGATCTTGGTCTCGTTTGAAAGATAATTAAATAACCTTTGTAATGGTACCAAAATTAATCCAAAAGGGTATGTTTTGACCTCTAAAAATTAGGGCTAAAAGTGAGTTATGGGATTACAACTTTATTTAAACAAAATATAATAAAAACTGAGCTCTAAGTGGACCCAACATGATTATTCATGATCATCTATTTCTTCTTGATGATTTTGGATGCTCCTGCATCTCTATCCGGGCTATCTCATTGTTCTTCTTGTACATTCCTCTTCTTATTGATAAGTTTCTTTATTAATAATCAATTAAAAAAGATGATAACTCTATTTAATGCGTTGTTCTGGTTGCTCTTAAAATTGTGTTGTTTCGTGTTTTGAATTGACTAATTGGTATTAGTTGTTTGCTTGTAAAATGAAATTGTAAATAGTAATTTTTCTCTTTGGTATATCGCTTGTTTTGATATCCTAGTGGAATTTTTGTTGGAACTTTTGCAGGGATAGGTTGGAAGTCATGGAAGAAGCGTTGGTTCATCCTCACACGCATGTCTTTGGTTTTCTTAAAAAATGATCCTGTCAGTATCAAACTGTTATAGTATTATGTTTTTCATGGTTGCTTAACTATTATTCTTTTCTATCAACATTTTTGAAGTGGCTATATACAATTTGGGAAGTGATTGTAGCTGCAAGCGGCATTGACTATGTCCAACTTGGGGGCATTTGAATTTGAAAGAAATCTAGGGGAATTCTAACACAGTGATGTTTTCTCATACGGGTGGTGTAACACCCTATAATGAATAAGAAAGGTAAAAATGTAATTACACATGTATAAGGGTAAAATCATCTTTAAATTTTTTTAGAAAGTCCATTACAGTGTTTGGAACCTAAGCAAATAAATTAGAAGTGAGTAAATAAAGACAAGTCATCAACTTGACAAATTCGGAAGCTGTCCCAAACAATACATTTTGGGTAAATTCATGTGTGAATATGTATCAACCCTATATGAATTAGCTTGCAAGCCATACATCATTAGAAAGATCTATGAGTCTATGTTCCAATACATCAAACGGTATATAATTTTGAGTTTTCTGGAAGAAGTTATGACAATTCTTCCATCAAGTGTCTGTTGACAGACCAACATATTTGTGATAACTTCATAGGTAAACCTGTACCAATCCCGTATGAATTTGCTTACAAACCATACACCATTGAAAAACTCTAGGGGTCTACTTTCTAATTAAACAAACAACGATCAATTCTGAGTTTCTTATAGGAAGTTATGGACGTTTTTGTAAGAGGCGTCAAAATTGGGAAAAAACTGGATTTTTATCAATGACTGGTCATTCAGGATGCAATGACCAGTCATTGCTAATCAAGAGGCTAAAATGACGTGAAAATAACTTCTTCTAGAAAACTTTAATTTGCTTACCGTTTGTGGGATTGGAAAGTAGACTCATAGATCTTTCCAAGCATATATTATTTGTAGGTTGATTCCTACATGATTGATACATATTTATTTATGAAGTTGTGCCACCTGTCTGGGACAATTTCAAAACTTGTCATTTGGTGTTTGTTTGACTTGTCATTTGTTGCATAGGACTCTAGACTTTCGTGCCTATCCAAAGGTACAAGTTTCACTCATTGATTCTTTCTACATTTTCATTGTTGTTTTTATAAAGTTGTGCCAATGTTCAGATCAACATATGTGCATTTAGGTGGTTCTATGCGTGTACAAAACTTATGTGACATGTGTTAGCATTCTAAGTGTGACACGTGTACAATAATATGTGCGTCATGGTGTGGGGTATTACACTACTTTTTCATTAAACACTTTTTTTTTTACGGTTTTAACACTCTACACCCCTCTTTTTGGGTACCTACTTTTTTATTTGAATGCATTTTTTATGATTTCAACTGTATACACCCTAGCTTTTGTGGTGTGGGAATACGGGGGAACAAAACATTCTCTTCCATTCTTCTCTATCTATTTATATATTTTTCACATTATTCATAAGAAACTTCTGCAGCTGCAGAGTTAATTTACGTAGACATCCTCTTTTGGTTGTATGGAAATTCATTGAGCATAAAAAAGTATAATTAGGGTCCACAGCTACCTGGCCACCTCAGAGTTTGATGTGTCATACAAAAACGATGGGGCAGCAACTCTAAAACAAATTTAACAGACTTTGATACTGTGTGAGATGCCATTTCATGGGAAGATTAAGTTCCCTTCTTTTTGAACATTAGACATGATACACTTTTTGGTCCTTACCTTCTAAAGTAAAATTCCTCATTACACAGTTTTCACGTTGTTCTTTGCTTTTGAAATTGTTCCATGAGGTCATTTTCTTTACTTCTCAGAGTGCTGCTATTCCTATCTTTGCCTATGATTCGGGTTATTTTCATGTGTCCCTTTCAATGAACCTTTTTCTTGTAATTAGAAACTTAAACTATGCATTATTCTTTGGGTGATAAATTGGAGCAGCCGGTGATTATTCTGGTTTTTTTGTAGAATGCACTTCCCCAGAGAGGTGGTGAAGTAAACCTGACTTTGGGTGGCATTGACATGAACAATTCAGGGAGGTATGCATGATTAGGGTATTTATGTTGGAGTAGTATATTGTTTTTTTGGCTTCTAGTAGTATTTTTTTGTTTTAATGAATTATAATAGTGACTTTTATTTGCAGTGTTGTGGTTAGGGAAGATAAAAAACTGTTGACTGTACTGTTTCCTGATGGACGTGATGGGCGTGCATTCACTCTTAAGGTGCTTCATTTGACCATTTAATTTCTGCTCCATTTTGAGGTTCAGACAACTTCCTTTTTCATCCATCCTAATTTTATTGACTGGATTTGCTTAAGTTATTTCCCCCATGAATTCCAGGCTGCGTCTTCAGAGGATTTGTATGAGTGGAAGATGGCACTGGAACAGGCTCTTGCACAAGCACCAAGTGCGGCCCTCGTGGTGGGACACAATGAAATTTTCCGGAATGACACAACTGATGCAATTGAAGGATCTTTCCAAAAATGTTTGTACTTCTATTCTAGAATTAGTCTAAGTTTTCCAAGAATGACTTGCTACCGTTCCCACTTCAACATTGAGTCTTATTTGCTATATTATGGATATATACTTTTCTTTGTTTGTATACTGAAATTTGCTCAAATTGTCTATGTTTTATTCAAGGGAGAGATAAGCGCCCCATCAAGTCATTGGTTGTTGGAAGACCGGTTTTGCTAGCACTAGAAGATATAGATGGGGGCCCATCTTTTCTTGAGAAAGCTCTTTGCTTTCTTGAGAAGTTTGGTGAGTTTCAATCTTGACTTTGGTTGTGGTTTTGGGCTGTCTGAGTTTATTGTTCTGTAATGTAACTGAAGCTGCATTGCTTTCTACTAGTTAATTGTTATGTTTTCTTTTTGAGTGCATATGCATTGTTTCCCTTATGATAAGCAATTACAGTATGTATTACTGTGTGGATGTTTTGTTTGAGATAGTCATTGGTACTTCAACACAAAAACCTTTAAATTAAGGGTACATGAGTACTTTTAGGCCCCATCTGATTGCCATGAAAAACTGGTTTTCTCATGATTCTTGGCAAAATTTTCTCAAGAAGATCATTTTCAAGCTGTATGGTTGCCATGAAAAGCTGATTCTCTTGGTTTTTCCATGATTCTAGGATTTTCTTTTCTTGTGGAATTTTCTTTTCTATTCTTTTCTATTCAATTCAAGGCAACCAGACAAGGCCTTAAGGTTTTCATTTCTTTTAGAAGTAATTATTATATATAAGCACAAATGTTTAACTAAAAGTCAAACATTTGAAGTATTTGTCAAAATCATACACATGCAAAAAGAAGAAAAGAGAATTAAGAAACAAAAGTGAAGAAGAGAGAGAAAGAGAGAGAAGAAAAGAAGTCGGGAGAGAGGAGTCATTAAAAGCAAAATGATGCTCTTCCCCCTTATATATATTTTGGTGCAGGGACAAAAATATCCCTGCACCTTTTTACAACATCTTTAACGCTCCCCCTCAAAATGGAGTATGCAAATCAGTCATGCCCACAACTAGTTACATAAGTACATTAGATGTAATTTTTCTAAAGCTTTAGTAAACAGATCACCGAGCTGATCTTCGGACTTGACATATGGAGTTTCTACCTGCTTACTCATCACCAAGTCTTGAATAAAGTGGCAATCAACCTGTATATGTTGGTCCTCTTATGAAATACCTGATTGCTTGCAATATGAATGGCTGCTTGATTATCACAGTACATGGCAAGAGGTGAGGGAACCTATAACACCCCGCATCTACTTTATTAATTTTAAAAACATGAAATTGACTTGATATAACAAAATTACCAAAAAATGGCCGTTTGAGGGCCTAAACGAAGGATTTTGGGGGTCTTTCGGACCCTAAACCGAAATTTCATTTAGGACATCGTGGAGCTTGTCAAGCTGGTCATTTTGAGTACTTATGGGTTGAAATCGGACATCGGGAGCAAAAGTCTTGGCCGTTCAAAGTTTAAGGGCAAATTTTGACTTCTTAGAACCAATGTGCTCCATGAATTAGTTAATCATCTTTTTATCCATTGTCCTATGGCAAGAAGGGTATGAGATTTTTTCTTTCCTCACCTAAAAATCTCTTGGGTGTTTCCAAGGTTTTTTTGTGAATTGATATTGGGTTGGAGGATTTGGGGTCTTGGGAGCCTTCCCTTGTCCATCTGGCTTGCATTACCAGGGGTTATTTGTTGGGGTTTATGGAAAGAAAGGAATCTAGAATATTTGAGGATAAATACCATAGTATGGAGGAGATGATATTTCAGATCTATAAGTCTCTATTTGAGTGAGCATCGGTTTGGAAATGTTTTGAGGATAGGGAATGGGAAATCATATGGTATGAGTGATTGTAATATTGCTTAGATGTCTTTTGGTTTTACCTTTATGGTGATATCACCTCCGTGGTGATGTCTATTTTGTACTCTTATATTTTATCATATTAATAAATTCAATCCTTACCATTCAAAAAAAAAATGTGCTCCATGAATTGGTTTGCAACTTACTATTAATAGTGAATTAACCAACTCTCTCAAAACCTGTGTTAGGAGATACAAGAATTAATATACTTCAACACCCCTTTAGGAGAAACATTGTTCTCTACTGGAAACACACTCAGGGAGCTAGGTGCGAGTCCACACAACACGTACTCACGCGAACACTACTATATCTGGGAAAATACTTTCACAAGGATTCGAACTTGCGACTTGGTTTGGCTCTAATACTATGTTAACAGTGAATTAACTAACTCTCACAAAACCTTAAGGTGTTAGGAGATATAAGAATTAATATGCTTTAACACTTACTGCATTGATCATCTAAAAAAGGGGTATATATGTATCCCCTATATCCAAACTCAACATTAACTTGCGGCTGTGTTACAAAAGGCCTAAGTGAAGCACAATTCATATACTTGATTGGTAACCTAGGAATGATAACATTTACTCACAAGCTTGAGGAAGAGTGTTGGATAGTGATATTATGTATTTAGAGGGTATTTATGTAATTAAGGTGTTGTATACTATGGTAACCATACTGTTGACACACCATATACAATGTATAGTGGATCCATCCCTAATATAAATACCAACCATAAGAGATCTCGGATTTGTATGATTCAATTCTCCAATCCCTTGCTTCTTCTTCTCTCTCTCTCCTAACTACTTGTAGGAACACTCATAAATCAACCAACTATTACCTCCTACAAAAGTATAGTAACCCGAGGTGAATCGTCTATCAGTAATGAAACTTGTCTAATCAGCATTAGTATAAGCCTCTACTTTGTTGTGTCCATGAGGAGAATAAAATACTCTTTTTCGGCATTTCTTGGGCACCCTTTTAGGTACCCAAGAATTCGATAGACAACTTCTATATGAGCAACTGTGGGTTCTTGCATAAGTTGACTAACAACACTATTTGCATAGGCAATATCAAGCCTCGTTAGGGATAAGTAAATGAGACGACCTAGTAGATGCTGATATCTCCTCTTATCAATTAGACGATCATCTAGATCTTCTTTGAGTATGTGATTGGGAAAAATAGGCACAACAACTGGTTTACATCCGAGCATCCCTGCTTCTTGTAGGAAATCAAGCACATACTTCCTTTGTGACAAGAATATACCTCCTTTTGACCTTGCAATTTTAATACCCAAGAAGTACCTCAGTTGTCCCAAATCTTTAATTTCAAACTCCTTTGTGAGCTTTGTCTTCAAGTGTTGTAATTTTACTTCACCATTGCCAGTGACCACTATATCATTGATATAAACAATTAACGTCGTTAGTTTCCTTTGTCCTCGCTTCACAAAGTGTGATCACTCAGGCATTGAACATACCCATTTTTCAACATAGCTAGTCTGAACCGTTTAAACCAAGCCCGAGGTGACTGCTTCAGATCAGACAAAGCCTTGTTTAACCTGCAAACTTTCATTTTGTGATGAAGACATCGTGTCACATGGCTGTCTCAGAGTGTACTAGCATGGGAGGAGGGTCCTAGTGAGCTTATACATGGACTAGGAGGCATCTGGCATCGCTTCGATCCAGAGTTGATTTAGCCGAGTTTGGAGTATCTACCTATTTTGGGGGCATGTGGGGCCCACTTTCTTGAGTGTGGGATCACATGTGTGCACTTTATTGGAGGCCATGTGGCGGAGTTTCATTTGAATATTTATTTGGGAATTTTTTTAGGGTTTATTTCAAGTTTTAGATGCATGGGACACATTGGGTATTTTATATTGGTTTAAGTGTATTTTAATCCCTTTGCTGTTTTGTTTTGTTTTGTCTTTTTTTTTTTTTTTTTTTATGTTATAAGAGTAGAATGGCGGAATAGGATTCGTGTAGCTGACCCCAAATAGTTGGGGTAAGGCTGTTTGTTGTTGTTGTTGTAATGTTATAAGAGGGGAAGGGTTCGTATCTCACATTTTAGAAAGGGAGAGGCAACAAATCCTCTTTCTAAATACAATGAGTTGGTTTTGTATTTAAAGGGGAGTCCCTCCCTTGTTTGATCAATGAAAAAAATTAACAAAGTTTGAAACTTTTCTCTCGGCTGCTTGTGATCTCACGAATGCAGGGCTTCTTCAAGCTACTTGGTGCTAAGGCTTGTTTGAGTTGGTGATTTCTTAAGATTGGGGGTTGGTGATTTTCTCCAGGTACCTATCTTTCATCTCCATCTTTCACTTTCATCATCATTTTCCATCTTCCATCTTCTTCTTATCATCGTCATCATCTTCTTCTTCTTCTCCAGTAATCTTTGCTGCCATACCAGGGAACCCCTTATGTTATTTATTTATTTATTTTATTTTCTACCTCCATAGCCACCACTCGACCTCCATAACCCCTATAGAATCAGTTGGACACTCCACAGACTGTTCTTTTGGCTTTCTTTGTGATAATAACCCCAAATCCACTGCACATCTAATTGGTTGTACCTATAACCCATTCTCATCTAACTGATGCCCAGATTTTCCAGCCATCATTACCTGGACATTCTATCCATTCTTAACAAGGCAAGTAAATACCCTATCATGCGGGCCTAAAACATCATTCCCAAGTGTTCTTTCATATACAAAATACAAATCCCACCAAGTTATACACCTACGGCCTGATTGTAATCACTGGTTTAATTGAGTTCTCATAGAAAACCCAAATCCAGGCCTTTGGTTACTTAAACACATCCTCTTGTTGTTTTACTTCCCTAAGTCAAGGTCTGTATACCTATTATCCACCCTATAGCATCAGCTGTCATTGTTTACTGAGAGCTTGAAGAAACTCATCAACCACCCTTTGGTCAACATTCTGCTGTGTGGAATGCTTTGCATACAAGGTGTTGGAGGAAAGGATTCAATGTGAGTGACAGTATTTATTGTTTGTGCTGGTCGGTTACTTGCCTGGAATTGGGTTTGTTAAATGGTTAGTGCTAAAATTCTGGTGGTGGAAGTGTTTGAATTTAAAATACAACAACTACTGGCTGCTGTCCAGAAGTTAGTACTCTTCAAGTGTTTGGTGAAAAAACTACATGCTTGTTGGAAGATATGTTACTTGTGCTCATTAGAAGCATTGCTTGGAGCTGCGTCTGTTTATTTTTCTGATGCCACTGGTTTGTCTAAGGTATTGTCTGGAGTTTGAAAACATTAAATAATTGATGTTGTGGGTATACCCTTTCTCAATAACCTCTTTATACCCTATCATGTCCCAACTTAATACACAAGTACTGCCAGCCTTTACATAATTCAGCCCATCATGTTCAAATTTTTGGTAGGTTTACGTACATTGAATGGTACTCTAGTTCCTAACATGAAAGTAGGTTAGTTATATAAGCACATAAGTATTTTTTTCTTAGAGTTCTTATATCCCCTTTTGTTTGTTTTATGAGTGACTATTACTACTAGTTTCCCTTCTTTTAAGTGCACTTGATTGGAGTAGGAATCTAATTTATAGTTTAATTAGTGTATTTACTTGTGGACCTCTATGCATTTTACTTTTCTCATGCATGCTACATCATTTTTGGTATCAAAGCTAGGTTTCTATTTAGGTGTAGTCCTACCCACCCTAGTGCTATCTAGGAGGTGACCCACATATTTTTACTTATCACTTTGAGCATTGCTTGCCATTATAGACTTGCTGTTTTCATACTTGTTTCAGCATATTTTGAGCATCATATAGAGTACTTTAGGTTGCTGATTTCTGACCAGCAGTACCTTTAGCGTCTTTCATCCTACTTTGGTTGTACCAGTGCATGCCCACAATGTCCTGGCTTGATTATCATTCAAAAATGGTTGACAACCCACTTGATTGACAACTAGTTATTGAACGACTGACCCAAAAGATGCTTTAATCTGAAAGATGAAGTGGGAGCCATAAGTGAAGAGGTGTAGAGCACAAACTAGAGAATGAGTGAGAACCATTGGAGGGAAGCTTCAGCTGAAGGTGAAACTTCTAGGGGATCCCGTAGAGATAGAAACACTTTTCCACTTAATGAAGGCCAACAAGGTGATTATGATGATGTGGCCATGAGGTCTGTCAAAGTAGAGGTACCTTAGTTTAATGGAAAAATGGATCCTAAAGACTTTCTTGAATGACTTTCAGCTATAGATTCCCATTTTGAGTGGTATCCCATGTCCAATGATTGTAGAATCAAGTTTGCCAAGATGAAGTTAGTTGGTTTAGTTAGACTCTACTGGGATAATGTGGAATAATAAAGGCGCTATGATCCATTTGATAGTTGGGATGACATGAAAGAATGGTTGAAAGACAAATATGTTTCTCGGTCTTATCATTTAGGGATAGTGGATTAGTGAAAATCTGTAAAACAAGGAAACTTGTTTATCACGGAGTACATCAACTACTTTGAGGAGCTTATGTTCAGGAAAAAGATCACTGAGGATCCAGTTGTCACGTTGAGTAGGTTCAAGCTAAGCCTCCGGCTTGAGTTTCAGAGAGAGTTGCTACGTGATCTTATCATTGATTTAGATGAGGCCTACAGGTGAGTCCGCGAATTAGAGTTTTACTTGAAACTCTAGGCCCTGTGCTCTTTTGAGAGTCGTAGATTTGACAGTAGACCTGGTGTGTCCCCAGGTAAACCTCAATTTAGAGGACAACTCAATTTAGAGGACAATTTCAGTGTAGACCTCCTAGTAACCAAAGGCCCAACCCACAACTTGTCAAGACTCGAATCTGCGGGCCGTGTTGTGGTTCGGGTTCAGATCCATGACATGGGAATGACCCGCTCCGAATATGCTTTTAATAGTGGAGAGACTAACGAACTCGGAGTGAGTCATTAACGCTTTTACTTAATCATATCATTTCTTATATAAATAGGCTAACTTGCCTCACATATGTGATCCATGGGAGTAGGTGAGCTTGAGTATTCTTCACATGATAATTACGGTTAGTTGTACCCAAGACCATCTTATCAGTGCCCTGGAGGGTTTCATGGAGAGATCAGTCAACCATTTTTGTGTAATCAGCATCCTGACACATAGACATCACATATACTCTCAACTTCCACCACCATTAAGATGGGAAGAGCCTCATCAAGAAGTGCATAAGAAGACTTTAGCTTTCACTTCTATTGTAACTAGCCATATGATTAGGAGTGCTACAACAGCTATCCCTGTGATCCCAACCCTGCCCTTGATCCACCATAATGATCATGGTGGAGGTGGTGACCCCTCACAGTCACTACTATGATATTATCATATTTATATTTGTTATTGAATATCTTTTATGCTTTTATGCATTAGATGTGATTGTATTGTTGTTTATCTTCCGTTGTAGGCATTAACTATATATATGCATGCTTTGTGGACTTAACATGTTCAGAACATGTTTATTCTTTCGTGATTAATAGGATAAATCGTTGGGCATTTTTAGAGATTTTTTAGACTTTTCTAAAAATATATATATTTTTGGATCAGGCAATCCGGAGTATTGTTTGTAGATGATGTTGTCCATAGAATTAGAGCGGGCTGGTTGAAGTGGAGAAGTGCTTCTGGAGTGTTGTGTGATAAATGAGTACCACTAAAATTAAAGGGAAAATTCTACAAGACAGCTATAAGACCAACCATGCTTTATGGATCAGAGTGTTGGGCAGCCAACAAAGAACACGTACATAAAATGAGTGTGGCTGAAATGAGGATGTTGAGATGGATGAGTGGCAAGACTAGGAAGGATAAAATTAGGAATGAATCCATTCGTGAGAGCTTAGGTGTAGCACCAATAGGTGATAAAATGAGGGAAAGTCGATTGAGATGGTTTGGGCATGTGCTACGAAGACCAATGACTGCACCAGTGAGGAGGAGTGAAACAATGCAAGTTAAAAGTGCTAGAAGGACTAGAGGAAGGCCAAAATTGACCTGAGTTTAAGTAGTAAAGAGGGACATGGCAGCTTGTCATTTAACAGCATATATGGTCCTAAACAGAGCGGAATGGTGGAACAAGATTTGTGAAGCTGACCCCAAATAGTTGGAATAAGGCTGTTTGTTGTTGTTGTTTTTTTTAAATTGCTTAAAACATATATTTTACTTGCTTTCCAATTGCTTCCCCAATCACTTCTTGATTATTTCTTGCTTGGCCTCTAATCATTTCTCTCTTCTTATTTCACAATAATTTATTGAGCCATGCTTCCCGCTTCTGACTTTCACATTGTTTCTCAATTTCACTTCTCGCTCTAGTAACTATAAATTAGAGACATATTTACCTTTGCTATTCATCCTCACTGATCATAAACACCCTCTTGTTGAGAGTTACCCCATGCGCAAGAGACCCATCTTTCAATCTGATGGAGATTTTACCTTTTCATATCACCGTGATTATTGAATGTGCCAAACTTCAAATTTGACCAAATTAACCATCAAACTCAAAGAACATCTTTATTCTATCACACACATGATTACTATAGCCTATATCCAAAAACCACATATTCATGTCTCTTTTGTAACATTACATTCCTAATAATAATGTTTCACAATTATCAACACTACTTTGAGCAATTTTGACAAGCAAATATTGTTAAATATTTTAATCTACTCTTGGACTTGTAGAGACCATACTTTTTGCAATTAAATGACTAAATCTGAAATTTATCATACGTATTATTTGAACCATCACCTCTACATTTGCACCATTTAAAATTTGGTTTTCCTCTTCCTCGACTTTTGGAATCTTATTTACTTTCTTTATACGACTTATTTTTCTTTCTTTAATACTAACAGAGCTTGAAATGCTTCTTCAATTACACTTTTCGACTTCTCGTTCATCCTCTGTTCATGGGCAGTGAATCCATCAACTCGTCGATCTTTATTACAGTGGGATCATTCAACTTTTCAGTAGTCGTCACCACATACTTGAATCATTTCGTCAAATTCTAAAGAATTTTTCCCATAATCTAGAGATC
>JAOXJP010131987.1:0-13573 GCA_025762735.1 Platanus orientalis | reverse complement strand
TATATATATATATATATATATATATATATATATATAGAGAGAGAGAGAGAGAGAGAGAGAGAGAGAGAGAGAGATTGTCATTTAGGAGTTATTTATTGGCATCTTAGTTTGATTAGGAGTTGAGAGTGAGCCTTTAGTTACTTAATTGTTGATGAGGATTAATTTTTTTTTAAATTAAAGTTAAAGAGTCAAAGAATGATTTTATTTATCCTAGATGTCTCTATAGGATTTATGGAAAAAGGGCTGCTTCTATGTGATTCTACAAGATTGACCATTGAATGAAATATTCTTAAGCTTTTGTTTATTCCTGTGTTGTATATGTTTCTCATTGTTGGTGTTATGCTTTATTGATTACTTGGTTCGAAATTAGTGCAATGTTGGCTCTTATATTAAGAAGAAGGTGTGTGTCCTTCCACATATCCATCTTGATGAACTAAATCAGTTTTTGAATTTGAATTCTAGTTTCTAGTTCATGTTTCTATGGTTGGAGTTCATGTGTAAGCTAGGGGTTAGTTCTTGGTCTTCTCTTGTATTTTCCTTGTATTAGGATGGAAGAATAATGCCATACCTTATAGCAAGAGTACATTGTATAAATACAAATCAGTAGAGAAAGACAATTAATGTCTTGTATGTTTTTTCCTGAAGTCTCTTTTCTTCTTCTTTTCTTTTCTCGTTCTTCCTTCTTCCCCACAAGACCTTAATCCTTCTCCTTCTGCTTTATACCTAAGCCAACCAACTTTAATTCTTTCTAGTTCTTCTTGAACTTGAATTTGAATTTTGTCTTTCACTTTCCAGTATTACTATTTTATTTCCTATTTGTTTTCTGCTTATTAGTTCTTAATTATGCCTACACCTAAATTAATTAAACCTCTATTTTTCTAATTTCTATCAATTTCTTAATTCATAACCCTTGAATCTTAGTATTTTTGAATTTTAAAACTTAAACTTATCCCTTGTAAATCGATCAGCTCTATTGCATCGAATTTGAGCTTAATTGGTTTGACTAGATCCCTCGCCAATTTCTTCAAAACCATAATCTCTTAACTATCTTTCAGATGTCCCAGTTTCTATTGCTACTTCTTGCTATCCTTCAAATTGCTTATTTTAAATTTCTGGTTTTTGTTTTATAATTTTAAATTTCTGATTGCTAAAGAATCAATCCCTCTTGCTATGCTAATCAAATTTGGTATTAGAGCTTAGGGTTTAGCCATAATTCCTACTTGTGGTGGTAGGTCCTGTACCCCTAGCTTCTTTGACAGATAAGAGGGATGACATCTTATGTCAACTTGTCAATCCCATGATGTCCCTTCAAGAAGATGTTAGAGCTATTACGGGAACTTTTATATTTCATAGTTCCTTTAGGTATCCTATTCCTGAAGGAGAAAACAATTTAATTATCCGAAAAAAAAAGGAGAAAACAATTTGGATGCAGGAGGATATGAGGGAAGGAAAAGACGAGGAGAAGTTCAATAACTCTGCTATATAGATCCCACCCAGAAGAACCAAAGGAAATCATCAGATGTGTAAAAAATTGATCCTTTGAGAAATCTTTAGAGGCTTTTGGATCAGGTTCAGATTGATTACTATGAGCCTATTGATGAGGTTATAAAGTGGGTTGTGGAGGTAGGAGATTTTTATGAGAAACTAGATCCAAATGTTTTCATGATTGGATGATTAGTTTGAGCGGTGTAGTGTGCCATAAGACTAGAAAGCACGATTTGTCAAGATAAAACTCAAAGGACAGGTCACAGTTTGATGGCAAAGTGTTGAAGACAAGACTCACAGAAAAGTCAACCTCCAAATAAGTAATGGACTAGTTGAAAGGGAAATAGTTGCCTCCTGATTATGAAGGGAGAGTATTTGATTAGTTGATCACTTTCAAGTAGGGAAGTTTGATTGTATATGAGTATTTGGTATTATGGGTTTAATTTTTGTTTGGCAACAATTTTTTAATTTTCAGTTTTGAGTTAATCTAGGTTAGGTTTTTGTCTGTTAGTTTGGGGGGTTTTATTTATTTATGAGTAGAATTGATTTTATTTAATTTTTAAGAAAGCAAAAAGTCTATTTCCATCACTTTTTTAGGTGTTATTTTGGGCTTTTAAAATTGACCTGTTTAGCTTGATTTTGGTGTCATTTGAAAGGTTATCCAATTACCTTTTCAACAGCCCTAAGATCTTGCAAAATTGTCGAAATATTGGCAGGATATCAAAATATGGATTTTTTTAGGGTTTTAATTTACTTTCGAGTCTTTAGGGTTCCAAAGCTTGTTTATAAATATGGAGATAAAGCGGTGTAATGTAGACAGAATTTATTATATTGAATGGGCTCCAGTTTGAGAGAATTTATGAATGTAACAAAGAGTGGGTGGAGAGATCGATCAAGGAGGAGGTGAAGAATGTGGTCTAGGAGTCATAGATGGTGATAAAAAGCCTGTGCCCCGATGGT
Source organism: Platanus orientalis (assembly GCA_025762735.1). Lineage (NCBI taxonomy): Eukaryota > Viridiplantae > Streptophyta > Magnoliopsida > Proteales > Platanaceae > Platanus > Platanus orientalis. The sequence goes on along the minus strand of JAOXJP010131987.1, from coordinate 11,128 downwards.
TTCTCTCCTTAATCTTCTTCAAAGAGAACTAAGACATAGTGAACAATGATTTAATGAGGGTTATCAAAGAATTCAATATTCACAACTTCTTAGATTATGGCAGTAAATATGCAGTTTATTTCATTGATTCCCAAGAAAGGAAGGGGCCAAGTGTTTAAAGGATTTCAGGCCAATAAGACTAATGGGGAGCACATATAAGATCATAGCAAAAATCTTAGCTTTGAGACTGAAGGACGTTCTACCTTATACTATCTCAAAGGGTCAACGGGCTTTGTGAAGAGGGAGATCTATCCTTGATGGAGTGTTATGTGCCAACTTCCAATAAACTTATTGATTTGATAATAAGAAGAGTTGAATATGGAGTGGTATGCAACTCCTTTTCCATATTTTCTTTCTCATCTTCTCACATCATCTCCATCTTCCTCTATTAAACTTTTGTCAACCACAAAAGTCAATTGGTTTAACTAAATCATATATAAATGGAATTCAAAGGTATTTCCAGGCTGCAAAGATATGTTCATCTTGGAACTATTTGATTTTTGAAAATAATACAAGATGAACCAATGGAGGAAGAAATCTGGTCTGAGAGGATGCTTCCTCTCAATAGACCTGAAGTTGTTTGAGTTTGGTGGCGGAGGAGGATGCCTTCACCACTGTGGAGAGAGGTAAAGGGTGACCTTATTTCATCGTCTTCCCTTTGAGCTTGGCTGAGAAGTTCAAGACTTTTCTGGTGTGAGCTTTTGAGGGATGTCAAGGAACATATTTCAACGGAAACCTTATGTTTCCAAGGTGGCTCTTTGTTTATGTCAAGGGCAGCCAACGACTGGGGTTCCTTCATCAGACTGAGTGGTGAGCGAAAAAAAATGTCATTACCCATTGTTGGTCCCGTAACTACGGGGTGCGGGGAGGGTTGGACCGAAGACAGACCTAACATTTGACTTTTTTGCACAAAGTGGTTGCTCATGAGACTAGAACCCACGTTTTCACACAGGCAACCCGAGTCACTACCATTGCACCAAAGCAATGACCTTTGAGTGGGGAGCGAAAGAAATGAACAAATTTATAATAATTCCTTAAGGAGATGGAAGTTCCAAGTAGAAAAGCATGGTCAAACTTTTTTGCCAAATGGGTTTCACAGGTGCTATAACATGTTAGCAGAAAGGATGATGTAGCATGCATGTAAGATGGTGAGTTTGTGTTAAGGAGATATGAATAAAATTAATAAAGTAATAAAGAAAAATAAACAAGATTCCTACTCATAAGTTCACATGTTAATTCAAACAATTCTTTAAACTAGGCTCAATATGCACTAGAGGAATTATGGCTTACAAAAATTAATGAACAAGTAAAGACCTAATTAACATTCTTCGATTATCAATAAGATACAAAAATTTAGTAATAAAACTAGTGTAGGTCAAACCAAAAAAGAAATAGGCCAAATAATTCCAAGAATGATTTGAGAGGTCTAGAGATGGGTTTGATAATATATTTAAATAACCAGGATATTGTATTTGTTATGTTTAGGCCAGGAAATAGTAAACTCAGATCCAGATCATATGCTACAATATGCCAAAAGTGCCTATTATTAGAAAATTGAAAAAAGAGCCAAATAGGAGAAGAAATACTTAAATCTGATGTCAAATGCCTCCTTGAAGATGTTGAATATGTTTGCAATCAATAACTAGGTTCAGAAATCCAATTTGAGGATTTCCCAAATTTTAAAAAATTTCTCTCTTTTCTCGAGCAAATGTTGCTAGCCCCAAATAAAAGTATTTTTAAATTTCTTTTTCTGATGTGGGGCCCACTCTTTAGGGTCGCCCAAGAGTCTGCTACCCCTGGGAAAAGTTAAACTTTAAAAAGCAGGATCCGTTGGGATTTGGTAGCAATTCTCGTTAGATGGCTCAAATAGACTTGTTCACACCTGGGGTAAAAAAAATCTTCTAGTATTTGATTTCAAAAGATTTTTTTTAACGGTCTTCCCATCCTAATAGCATCGTCCAAGGGTGTAGAACACCCTGGAGGTGTTGGCTTGGAACAAGGATTGGTCCTTTGTTGCTGCTACAAAATCTCCCAAAAAGGGGTAGATACCTTGTTTCACGCCTAGCTATAACAACTCCTAGTGGAATTCAAATACATTGAGATGTGGCTACTAGTTGAACACTCCAATAGGATTGTACAGATGTCTGTTGTATCCCAGAACAGTTGCTTCCTCAATAGCCTGGCTAATATGAGTTTAGTTGTCAATTTTCTCCAAACTATTTCAAGCAGGTATTCACGCCTAGTGCTAGTGTATGGCACTGTAATCACCTTAAGATTGGCCTTTTGATGCAGGGTGTTGACTCCTCTTGGATCATCCAACACTTTAGAAGTGCCTGGAAGTGATGGATTTGACAAACTCTTGATGTTGTGATTGTGGTGATAGTCTTTGTGTAAATACTCAGATTTCAGCAATAATAAAAGCCTAAAAAATTGGAAAAGATGAAAAGGAAGAGAGGAAGAAGACCTTTAACTCAAGTAGAGAGAGTGACATCCACCACTAGCGTTAAACTAAGTGGAGACTTAGACCCATTCCAAGGTTTTAGGGTTTTTCAACCCATACTCAAAGAAGGAAGAAGACAACCAAAAAACCAAATTGTGAAAAAATTTCAATCTTATTACATATCTTCCAATGGTTGGTCGTGGGCTCTATAAATAGAGTTCCACGGCTAGGTTGTTTATTACAAAATAGAAACCTTACAATATTACCTTCTAATAATCTCTCATGACACAAATAACCCGAAACTACGGAAAAATAACAAAACCACCTCTAAATAACACCTGACGACTAAAATAGCCTTACTACATGTGACATAAAATAAAAAGAACATGTAACAAAAAAAAAGAATGACCCTAATGGAACTATAGCATGGTCGTATCCCTTTTGCGCCTCCTTTGGTAGATTTGGAACTCGCGCTTGGACCTGATGTCCTCATCAAAGGGACTTTCACTTTGTTGGATACGATTCCCCCTAAACTCACTGGGTCAAGCCATAGGGATCGAAACTATGGAACAATGTTCTGGTTTTGATGTTTAGGGGATCACGGTTCCCTGGAAGGCTGTCGGAGAAGTTGTTTTCAGAAAGCTTTGGATTGAAGAGGAAATGGGTTCATGTTGCTTCCTATTGGATTTCCATCGAACAGAGTTGTATTCGTCGTTGGAACCATGGAGGAAGGGAAGAGAATTTTGGATGCTGACTATTTTAGAATCGGAAATGGCACCGTGGTTGTATAGCAATGGATGTTGGAGCTCACAAAGATTATGCTTGAAGTCGTTACTGGTCCTTAGTGGATCAAGGTTTGGGGTATCCTATTATTGGCGTGCTCCCATTTAATCATTGTGGAGATTGGCTGGCGCTGTGGTTGTCTTTTGGATGTGAACCCTCGGACAGAGAATGAGATAATTTCGGCAGTGTAGCTTAGGGTTGCTGCAAAATTAATCAGCGACATCCCCCGCCTTCTTCAGATGGTCTTTGACAGAGAAGATTATGTTTTGGTCATTGAGGTGGAATCAGCAATGGTACACATCAATCTTGAAGGCTACATAGGCTTTAGCAAACCAAAGGTTTCCCATTCGAAGGTTAGGGATGATGAGGTGGCTTCTTACCATGGCTTGGATCAGGAAAATTGAGGGGGACGTTCTTGATCGACTTTGGAAAGCAAACATCTAAACCATTGATCCCTGACTTATCTAAGACCGTTGGATCGAATTCCAGGGTTCAAACATGCAACATGGGAAATGTGGAGCCTGTTCAAATTTCAAAATTTGAAAGTCTAGAACAAGGAGAATTTTTAACGAGGGACCTGTGGTGGATCACCGGGGCTATTATGTGGATCCATGCTCAGGTAATGGGCTTGACCAGCGTAAGAGCTGTTGGATTTGGTGCCCAAAATCACCTCGGCCGGACCCAAGGAACAAGTTTGGACCATCATGATCAAATGGGCTGAGGCCCAACCCCTCATATGACCAAACTGGAAACTGTGCCAGAACTGGGGTGTTAGACCAGAACGGTTTAGATCGACAAATAGAAACAAGGACAAGCCTTTCATCCCATTCGAAGGGCTATGTACAGGGGGAGACTAGGGCATTGTCGGAAAATGAAATGGATAACAAGCCGGAGAGATCCTATCGGAAAATTGTGGATGACGTTTTTGAACTTGCCTGGTGGCAGCCTGTTCGTGCTAAATATGCTTGGAGGGGTTGGGAAATGGAGTTCGGTGGGGGAAAATGAAGGAACTCAGGTTGAGATGCCTACCAAAAATGTGGAAAAGACCTCTTTAAGCATTCATTTGAACTAGGTGGGTTGAAGTTCTGATGGCTTGTATGATGAATCGAGTGATGTAAGTTCAAGATTCTCCCTTTATCGGTTTGACAGGATGCCTTTTGTGTCAGATTGCAGAGATTTCTTAGCCCCTTTATTTTCTCCTAGAGTGGGATGTAAGCTAGACCTATTCTGAGGGGATGGAACATATGGCTAGTGACTCTCTGGGCTTTGGGCAATCTTTGTATGGAGGTTTGAGGAGGGATGGATTCCAGCCTTTCCTCTGAAGACTTGACAAAGTATTACGATGCAGGGTTGCATCGAATGAGGAGGAATTCATTTCAGAGGAGGTTCATGGTGGTGACAAAAACTTGATCGCAGCTGTAGTTCACCCCAATTCTTCACTCCTATGTGACTCCTGAATTCGGTCAACTATGAGGAAGCAACGGATGAAAGGGACTCCAATCAGGTGCGGGATGATGAAGCAACTCCAGTGATTGAGGATTCCAGAATGATTGGGGCTGTTGTTCATGGGAAATCTGGGCCCTTGGAAGGCATGCAAAAATCCAACTCTACCATCTCTAAGGCTACTAATCCATCATCTCCACCATGTATTTCGTCCCCTTACTCTTATAGTTGTAATAATCCTATCTATTCTACTGTTCTACTTTTAGTTCTTCTATTATAAACCCTATGATAGCCCCTTTGCGGGATGGAATTGTGGAATGCCATAAATATACCTCTGCTGAGAATGATTCTGTCAGGGTATCTACTGAAGGAAAAACAATAGCTTGCAAGCTGGAGAAGAAAGGGGTGGATCAGATGCTGGATTTACTTGGGTTTATAGTGCAGGATAAATATGGGAATGAGGTAATGCTTTTGGATTACATGGAGGTGTCTGAGGAGAGGAAAGCACCGATTGAGATTGGTAAGAAAGTAGTGAAAGGAAACTGGGAATTACGAAATCTTAAGTGGATGAAGGACAATATGGTGTTGAATCCTGATATGGGGGAGAAGAGATCTAATCGGGGTAAAAAAATGGTTCTAAAATGAAGATTATTTCATGGAATGTTCGAGGGCTTGGTGGTGTTAAGAAGAGAAGACCAATTCAAGAATGTTCAAGGAAGTATAAACCGGAAATAAATATTTTTCAAGAGACAAAAAGAATCATTGACTATTCTGTTGATAAGAAGTGCAATTGGTGGAGAGCTTTCTGAGTGGTGTTCCATCCCTATTATGGGTGTAGCTGGCGGCTTACTTGTTGCTTGGAATCCCCTTGAAGTTAAAAAAGTGGATGAGTTTGTGGGGGAATTTTTCTGTTTCCATTCATCTTGAGGATATCTCTTTGGGGTTCGAATGCTTCTTTTATTGTTCATGGTCACTCATCCCCTCAAAATCGGAATGAATTTTAGGAGCTTTATAGCAATAGAAGGAGATGGCCAGGCCCATGGGTGGTGGGTGGGGATTTCTACATCATCAGATTTATTCATGTAATGAATCATCCCAACCATATAACAAGAAGCATGCCGGATTTTGGGTCCTCTGTGAATCATTGTGTCTTAAGAGATGCCCCCCTGATGAGTGCGAAATCCACATGGACAAACAACCAAGACAATCCCATTATGTATAGGCTAGATATATTCCTACTCTCAAGTTGTTGGGAGGATGTCAATCTTTATTTTACTCAGGAAGCTCAATTGAAGTTTATTCCTGCAATAAACCCAAAAAATAAGAGAAATAAGAAGATAGAGAGAAAAAGAGATAAAATTGGAGAGGGATTTGAAGTGAAATCGTGTGGGTTAGATTCCTTCTACACTCCCAACATATTATTTATATATTTCTTGATTGTATATTGTATATGTATATATGATAAGCATACAATGATATACATCCCATCTTGATAATTATACCCTTAATACTTTTCTATACTCCCCCTCAAGTTGGAGAATAGATATTTCTCATTTCTAGCTTGCTTACAACCTCATGAAACTGAACACCCTTATCCCCTTTGTTAGAACATCTACTAGTTGATCTCCGATCTTCACAAAAGGAATACAAATACATCTCCATTACAGTTTCTCCTTCATAAAATGAAGATCTACTTCAATATGTTTCATCCTATCATGTTATACTGAGTTGTGTACAATATTTATAGTTGCCTTATTGTCACAGTATAAGGCCATAGGATGAGGAGCATAAACACCCAATTTTGTCAATAATCGTTTAAGCCACAAGAGCTCACACATGCCATGTGCCATGGACTTGAATTCAACATTAACATTGGATTTAGTAACTACTACTTGTTTTTTACTTCACGTAACCATATTTCCTTCCATAAAAGTACAATAACCCAAGGTAGATCGTCTATTAGTAACTGATCCTACCCAATCAGCATTAGTATACGCCTCCACTCTATGATGTCCATGAGAAGAATAGAACACTCCTTTCCCCGGACAACCTTTGAGGTATTTGAGAATCTGATAAGTAGCCTCCATATGAGCTAGTGTGGAAGCATGCATGAATTGACTAACATTGATTGTGTAAGCAATGTCAAGCCTAGTCAACAACAAGTATATGAGACGCCCACTAGGCATCGATATCTCCCTGCATCAATTAAACAATCATCTGGTTCTTGTTTGAGTCTGTGATTTGGGTCAATAGGAACAATAGTTGGCTTACAACCAAGCATCCCTATCTCCTTTAGGGGATCAAGCACATACTTTCTTGGGGACAATAAAATACCACTTTTTGACCTTACAACCTTTATACCCAAAAAATAGCTACTCCAAATCTTTAATTTCAAACTCCTTTGCTAACTTTATCTTCAATTGTTTTGTTTGAGCCTGTGATTTGGGTCAATAGGAACAATGGCTAGCTTACAACCAAGCATCCCTGTCTCCTTTAGGAGATCAAACACATACTTCCTTGGGGACAAGAAAATACCACTCTTTGACCTTGCAACCTCTGTACTCAGAAAATAGTTACCTCAAATCTTTAATTTCAAACTCCTTTGCTAACTTTATATTCAACTGCTTTACTTAAGATTCATTATTTCCAATAACCATTATCTCGACATAAACAATCAAGGCTGCAAGTCTTTCTTTGCACTTGCTTAACAAATAAGGCATGGTCACTTAGCATTGAGGATACCCATTCTTTAGCATAACCAATCTAAACCTCTCAAACCATGCTTTAAGCCATACAATGCTTTTTTTTTTCAATTTGCACACTTTTTCTTTATCCTCGGAATGTTGAAACCGGGAAGAGGCTACATGTACATTTCTTCTTAATCACCATTTAGAAAAACATTATTTATATCAAACTGATATAGAGGCCAACTTTATGTGGCAGCGAGAGATGAGTATTCTGAATGAGTTCATCTTGGCAACTGGTACAAATGTCTCAGAGTAATCAATTCCATACAACTAAGTATATCCTTTTCGACAAGTTGAGCCTTGTATCTCTCAATTGTACCATCAACTTTATACCTTACTGTGAACACCTACTTACAAGTTACACCCAACAGGTTATTTACCTTGAGGGAGATTAACCATTTCCCACATATGATTTTTTTAAAGTGCACTCATCTCTTCCATTGCAACTTTCCAATGCAGTTGTGATAGAGCCTGTGGTACATTTTAAGGCATTGAAAATGAAAGCAAGGGAAAAGAAAAACTACGAAAAGATGGAGACAAGTGACTTACGGCAAAAAAATAGAAATAGAATGTTGGGTGCAAGATTCAACACCCTTACGAATAGCATTGAGAACATTAATATCATCAAATGAAGGATCAAAAAGAAAAACACTAGAAGAAGGAACAATACCTGTCCTAGGGATAGGATCCAAAGAAGCTTCTTGATTGGAAGTTTGAGATGGCAACTTGTTTTGTTCTTTTTCTTTGTTTTGCACCTTTTCTTGAATACACTTGTAACTTCTCCCCTTGAACATCAACATCCTTAGGACTACCATGATCATCAAAAAAGTAAGATGGGACAGGTAAAGAGGACACAGAAGACATCTCTTCCTAAATTCCAACATTCTCCCCCCGAAGAACAACATCCTTAGGCCTACCATGATCATCAAAAAAAGTAAGATGAACAGATAAAAGGGACACAAAAATACATTTCTTCCTGAACTCCAATATTTTCCCCATGAAGAGAAGTCTTCTGTGAGAAAAAAAAAGGAACTCCTTCAAAGAATGTTACATCTCGAGATACCATATACATCCTAGTACTTTGATGATAATACTTATACACTTTCTGATTCGCAGCATAGCCAATGAAGATGCATTTGAGTGCTTTGGGATCCAATTTAGTGTAATCAGATTTGAATATGTGAACAAAACATATACACTCAAAGGTTTTAGAAGGAAGGTAAAACAATGGAGTAGAAGGAGAGAGAAGCTCAAGAGGAGTATTAAACTAAAAAACATAGGAAGGCGAATCATGGGAAAAGCTACAAACTACAAAGCTTCAGACTAGAAAATTTTGGGCACATTCATGGTAAACATGAGTGCTCGAGTAATCTTAAGAAAATGTCAGTTTTTACATTCAGCAACACCATTCTGCTTGGGAGTGCTTGGACACGTAGTCTAATGAATGATATCAGACTCATTAAAGAAAAAAAGTAAGCCCTCCAAATAAGTATTCTCCCCCCACTATTTGATCGAAAGACACAAACTTTAGCATCAAATTAAGTACAAACCAATTGGATGAAGGACGTTGTTGTAGAAAAAACATCATTCTTGACTTTCAACAAATAAACTTTAGTAGTCCTATAATCATTAGGAAATGTTACAAAATAGTGGAAACCAATTAAAGATATGGGAAGGTCCCTACATATCATAATGTACAATATCAAAGGGAAATGAACTTCTTTTATTACTAATAGGGTAAACTGAATGACAATGTTTTGCCGGTTTACAAGGTTCACAATTTAACTTAGAACAAGAAGAAAAAGACTTGAGGAAACATTTTTTGAAGTAAAGGAAATGTGGCATAATTTGTTGTGTCACTGTAATAGCTCTTCAGAGTTGCTCTTATTCAAATTCTTTGACAACATAACTTGTTGGATAGGTGAGGCAATTGCAGATGAAGTATCCAACAAATAAAAGCCATCATTCTCAAACCCTCAGCCAATTGTCCTCCTCATTTTCAAATTTTGAAACGCAATGAAAAGAAAAGTGATGTTACAATTAAGAGATTTGGTAATATAACTGGTAAATAGAAGATTAAGTGAAAAATTAGGAACATGAAATACTGAAGATAAATGCAATGAAAGACTAGCAATAATGTCACCTTTACCAATGCTAGAGGAATAAGATCCATTAGTGATATGGACCTTATCTTAACCTGAATTCATGGTAAGACAAAAATAAAGAAGAAATACCAGTCATGTGACGTGAAGCTCCTCAATAACCTAGGAGCTAGATAGAGCAAAGAAAGACGAATTAAGCGCAGATGCCTCAGTACCTGAATGAGAAAACAAAGAAGTGGAAGTTGTAGGAGGATGATCTGGTTGGGCCATGAACCAACAAAATGCCTCAACCTCATAAGATAAAATCCTATCGGATGTAGTGGGAGTAGTAAAAACAGTAGCTGGACTTAGAAGATGGAGTTGTAGTCTACGCACTAGATCGATTGTTTCCAAACCGGCCACCACCACAACCTCTAGGAAATGTACGATTTTGAGCTTGGGAATTTGGAAGACGTCCATGAAGATCCCAACACATGTCCTTGGTGTGATGACTACGCCCATAGTGCTCGCAGTTTAATTTGCCATGATCATTAGAACTACCACCAAATCAACCACCACGATCACAAGTACTACCTCTTCTTACCGCCTCTCTAAGATAATGATGAAATCAATGTTGATCACTCTATCTGAGTAGGTTGAACCATAGTACTACGTTGTTTTTCTTCCCTGTGGAGGTAAGTATACACCTCATAGAGAGGGAAGTGGATCCTTACCATGGATAATAACTTGCAACTGCTCATACTCAGGATTTAGACCCGCCAACAATTCATAAATACAGAACTCCTTAATATGCTTGACATAAGAAATTATATCTTCCTAACATTTGGGCTTAAATGTAAGGAAATGCTTCATCTCATCCCAATAACTTCTTAAGAGATGAGTAGTAAGCTGCCAAAGGAAGATCCCCTTGTTTCAGTTGGGAGATGCTCTGCTTTAACCCATACACCTTTTTTGTGTTCCCGGCCTCTAAGTAAGTATGAACTACAGTGTCCCGTATTTGTTTTGTTGTCTTCTAGCATTATCAGTCTTTCACTTGTGAAACTTTGGGCTTGTCACATTGGGAATAACCATATCATCTAAAATGTATTTTTTACTTGTCTTTGCTACTAATATATAGAAGGGCAAGCTGAGATCAGGTCAAATAGTTTGTACTGTCAAACTTGACAATAGTAATCAAAGCATTCGGAATAATTGGGGGGGGAGGGGGGGCACTAATATCAATATTCCCATAGGGATTCAAGGTTTCAACAACATCAGACATGGTGGTAGACGATCACTGCAACAGATCAACATTAAGCTAAAGAACAGAACCCCAAACTTACACAATCCAATCCAGACAACCACACATGCACTTCACACGGCTACACAGCCCCGGTTTCAACAAGAAACACGATAACATAGGCCTACATAGGCTCTAACCCAAGAAATTATCTAGCTAAACACATAAGTTTTGACTACTGAAAATAAGGGCTAAATAAAAGTGACGGAAATAAGACTTTTAACTTTCCTAAAAATTGAATAAAATCTATTCTACTTAAACATAAATACCCCCCCCCCCAATTGATAGGCAAAAC
>JAOXJP010131976.1:0-13573 GCA_025762735.1 Platanus orientalis | reverse complement strand
GTTACCTCTTGCTCAAGGAAGAGACACCGGGAGAATTGGCACTACCGTCGAAGACACCGGGTGTAGCTTGCTTGGCAAGTAGACTAAGTTTTTGTTATTTTTATCCTTGATTGTATTATTTTCAATCTTAATAAAATTACATAGCTCGGTGTTGAGCTTTTGAGAGTGGATGTAGGTCGTTGTGCCGACCCACTATACATTTTTTGTACACTTGTGGTTTGCTTGTTTATTCTATCATTTATATTATCAAGCATCATATATATTGAATTAATCTCACTTACAAAACAATTGAACATATTCATATCCATGTGCACAATTCAATTGTAATTAAATACCGAGACAATATAATCAAAAGGGCAACAAGCTAAATTGGGGCAATCTAAAAGGAATTTTTAAATAATTCTATTCACCCCCCCTCTAGGATCTATACATATGAATTTCACCTCGTATATCTCTTAAAGTACATAGTTGGCCTCTTGCTTGGATAAACACCTGAGCAAATGGAGGGTAAAGCTCCTTTTATAGAGGGTGTCTTCGAAGAGGAGATACCAACTTTCCCTTACCTTTATTCTCCTTACTTTGTCCTTATTCTCGAGCAACTCTCCGTCCTTTAAGTATTTTGTGATCTGGCTAGCCCATTCTGGCTAAGGGCTGGCCATATTGACCTCCTTACCTTCTTCTTCCTTAGTGCTTGGTTTGGGTAGGTATTCCATGAAGATCCTAGGGTTAAGGCTTTCCATGATTGACGATATGAGTCTAGCTAACTTGTTGGCCTTCTCGTTCTAATTTCATGGGACTTGTTGTATGATGAAATGATCGAATCGAGACTTTTTCCTTACTACCAATGCCTAATATTGCTTCATCCATTCATCCTTTACCTCATATTCTCCCCGTACCTGCCCTACCACAAGCTAGGAATCATTGCTGAATCTCACCAGTTTAGCTCCAAGGACACAAGAAAGCTATAATCCTGTGAGTAAGGCTTTATACTTTGTCTCGTTATTGGTTGCCTTAAACTCAAACCTAACGGCATATTCAAGCTCGATTCCTTTTGGTGTGACCAAGACGACTCCTCCCCCAGCAGACTTAGTGGAGGAGCCATCAACATAGAGCGTTCATGTTGCTTGGCCTGCCTCTGCCTCACTAAGTTACTCTTCCTGTGTCGTGACCTCATCTTCTATCTTGTGAGTATACTCAACGATGAAGTCCATAACTGCTTGTCCTTTGATAGATCCCCGACAGTGGTAGTCGATGTCAAATTTTCTTAACTCTACCAACTACTTGACTAGTCTTCCAGAGGTCTCAGGCTTGTGTAGTATAACCCTTAGCGGCTGATCGGTGAGCACTCGGATGGAGTGTGCTTGAAAGTAGGGCCTCAGTCGCCTGATAGTGACAACTAGGGAGAACACTATTTTCTCAGCCTTAGGGTATCTCTCCTCGGCTCCCCTAAAAGCCTGACTGGTATAGTATACTAGCATTTACACCCCGTCTTCTTCCCTGACCAGCATTAAGCTAACTGTCATCCCTGACACCGACAGGTAGATGTAAAGTACCTCACCCTGCTTTGGTTGGTTGATTAACGGCAAGCGACCGAGGTGGACTTTAAGCTCTTAGAAGGCTTTGTTGCATTCTTCATCCTAACAAAATGCCTTCTTCAATATGTAGAAGAAGTTGAAACATTTGTCTGTAGCCTGGGATATGAACCTGCTTAATGTCACAACCCTTTCGGTCAGTCACTATATTTCCTTGATATTCTTTGGTGGTTGCATCTCGATTATGGATTTAACCTTATCGGGATTTTCCTCTATGCCTCGTCGGGAGACCATGAACCCAAGGAACTTTTCAGCAGACATCGCGGATGCACATTTTTCCGGGTTGAGCTTCATTTTATATCTCTTTAGCATTTAGAATGTTTCGCTCAGGTTAGATAGATGTTGTTCAGCCAGGAGGCTCTTCACCAGCATGTCATCCATGTACACCTCGATGTTTCTCCCGATCTGGTTTTTGAACATCTCATCGATGTCCCCTCGTTCTTCAAACCGAAGGGCATAACCCTATAGCAATAAAGCCCCCAATCAGTTATGAAGGATGTTCTTTCTTGTCAGACTCATACATATTTATCTAATTATATCTTAAGAAAGCATCCATTAAGCTGAGGGCCTGGTGACCAGCTGTTGAATCCACCAGTGTGTCGATCCTTTAGAGAGAAAACTTGCCCTTGGGGCATACCTTATTAAGGTTGGTAAAATCAACACACATCCTCCACTTCCTGTTGGGCATTTACACCATTACCATATTTGCCAACCACTCAGGGTAGTGGACTTTTCTTATGAATCGGGCCTTGAGCAGCTTTTTCACTTCCTCCGCAATGGCTTAGTTCCTTTTCAAGACGAAATTTATTTTCTTCTGCTTAACAGGTTTTATAGCCAGGTTTACGTTAAGCTGATGTCGACAAGGAAACTCTACAATCACTTTTTGAAGTTCAATGGCAAATCTGACCCTACTCTAGTTACTCGGTCAGGATATTTTGTGTTGAGGATGACATCCTCAAGTTCCCCTCCTAACTCTACTATTGTCTGAGTTCTTTCATCACGAACCTCCAAACTGTTTATTGACATGGTCTCCTTTAGGATTGACTCTCCTTTGAGTGAGGCCACGTAACATTCTCAGGCTGCCACCTGATCCCCTCTAATGTCCCTGACCCCTCCTTCAGTTGGGAAGCCCATCTGAAGGTGGTAGGTTTAGGTGACAATTTTCATCTGGTTCAGTGTCGGCCTTCCGAGAATGACATTATAGGCCGATGGGCAATCGATCATTAAGAAGTCAATCACCCTAGTGATCTACTAGTCACCTGTCCCGACAATTATTGGTAAGCCAATAGTCTCGAGGGAGAGTAGCCTATCGCACATGAAGCTAACCAAAGGCAATTGGACTGACTTGAGTTTATCTCACCCAATGCCCATTTGGTTAAAGGCCAGGAGATAGGGGATATCTGCAGAGCTCCCGTTTTCAATGAGGACACGATGGGTTTTGTAGTTCAAGATGACCAGTGTCACCACAAGCTCATCGTCATGCAGCTGACTCACTCCTCGGGCATCTTCTTCAGAGAAGGTGATGGGGGGATGCTTCGTCTTATGTTGTTTGGTCGGCCAATTGTAACCATCATTTGTCGATCTCTTTCTGCACATATCTACCTCACAATATTTTCTTGCTAAATTGGACTCTCCTCCCCTGACAAGTCCTCCAATGATCACCTTGATTTTGCCTATTGGCCCTTCAGGTCTTCTTTCCTCCTGAGTGGGAGAATCTCAGCAGGTGTCTTTCGGTCTAGTTGGGGGTCTTCCCACCATGAACCTTTGTAGTCGCCCTCATTGAATGAGAGCTTTTATCTACTTCTTTAAGTCAAAGCAGTCATTGGTGTCGTGGCCATGGTCCCGATGAAAGTGATAGTACTTGTCATGATTTCTCCTTTCGGGTGGGGCTCAGATCCTCTCGGGCCACTTGACGTTTGGGTCTTCCTTGAGGTGCATGAACACATGTTTTATTAGTGTGTTGAAGGGGGTATAATTCTAAAATCTGCTCGGGGTAGTTTAACTCGAGGTCTGGCTCCACTGTTGTCATTGCCCCTTGGCTCGAGAGCTCTTTTCTTCCTGAGTAGTCTATTGTTCCCTTTTCCTTTTGTTAAATTAGGAGCTGGCTCCAGTGTCGTCGTGCATTGAGAGTATCTTCAGCGTTTATATGCTATTGTGCCTTTAACATAAGGTCGGCCATGCACTATAGGGGTTTTTTTATAACGAGAAGATGAACTTTGAGGGTAGCAACCCCGCCATGAGTGCGACCATGATTACTTTATCCTTTGCGTCGTTGACCTATAACATCTCCTTGTTGAACCATGACATGTAATCTCGGAGGGATTCACTTTTGTTTTGTTTGATGTTAAGCAGGTAAGTGGCGGGCTTCCGATGTCTCTGGCCGCCTATAAAGTATCTAACGAATTGTCGGTTGAGCTCCGTGAAGTTCGATATACTCCCCGACTTCAGTCGGCTAAACCATACTCTGGCGGACCCTTTGATGGTGGTAGGAAAAGTTCGGCACATAATTTCGACAGGTGCCGCCTGAAGATTCATGTGCATTTTGTAAGCTTTCAGATGGTCGAGGGGGTCCCAAGTACCATAAAAAATCTCTATTTGGGGTTAAACTTCTTGGGTAATGGTCGAGTCATTACCTCTGGGGTGAAAGGATGATCTGTCCTTTACATGAGCTCATCGACGGTGGCAAGAGCTTTCCCCTTCATGGCCTCCTTTATGGTTGTCATTTCTCATCTTACATCCTCCATCTCCTCTTCGCAAAGGTTGGGGGTATGAACCCTCTCTCTATGTTGGAAAATATTACTCATCTCCTGGAACTAGGGTGTCGTGGAGCTCCCTTCTTCGTCTTCTAGTCCCTAGCCATGGTCACGGCTCCCGTCATGAGGGATGGGGGGCTCCCGCTGTCCCGTTTCTTGATTGTCGAGCTCGCCCCTCCAGTTCCTCAAGCTCCTATATTATCTCCCGATTCTACTCCATGAGAAGTTGTATGCTCTCCGTTAGACCCTAGACACATTGTTCGAGAGCAACCACTTGAGGTTCTTCACGATGGCCTTCATTGAAGATGGAGGTTTCCTATCTGTTGACTCTGGCGTGAGGGTTGTGTTAAGTCGCCATTGACCTGGTCTCGACCATGCAAACCTTTGGTTCTTAAGGAAAAAACTTCCCACAAATGGCGCCAACTGATGATGCCGAAACCACTAGCATCCTACCACAATTCAGATGGTTGCACAGTGGGCCCAAGTCTCCGACAGAGTGATTCCTGCACAACAAAGCTAAAGAACCAAATAACTATGATACCGATGGGGTGCCGACCTCAAGCTCTCTGACTATCAAGTCAGATATGGGTGATGGCAGAATGTGAAGCTCTAATTAGGGGTTTTTTTTTTTTCCTCATACCTAGTGAGCTGGTTGTTTCCCTTATTTATAGGCTTAAGTAGTGGTATATTAAGCAAGATTCTACTTATCTCTCCCTACGTTCCTCGTGGTGCCCCCCTACTCTTTTTGTTTTTAGGCAGTTAATTGTAGTAGCTCTTTTTAATTTTGTTTTTTCTTAATTTGTCAAGTTAGTTGTAGAAAATATTCTTCTTTGGTAACGGTCTCTGGATTGTTCTTATCTCCAAGTACAGAAAGTAAGGTCTCTACCTTTCTTGTCAGGCGGGGATTCTTAGAGATCAAACAGTTGTCATTGACACAACTCCCTTTTTAGTGTCAGGCTATTCAGGTAGCGCCCTGGGAGTGGTTCCGGGGATTTCAAGGTATCGAGAATTGGAGGGAGGCGTGAGTAGATCGATATCTTTTTATAAATCTCGATGTTGAAAAGTCATTGAACAGCAGAACATTTTTTTAGTTTCTTCAATATCCTTCGGGTTGCTATCACAGGGCTTCGTCGGTCATGAGACTTCGGTGGGTTTTCTTAACAAAGACTCCCCGAGTTAGTCTCTTTAGGATCAGGGTTTTATAGGTTTATCAAGGTCAGTTTATAGGGATCTCAATATTTCTCTCTATCATCTTTGTATAAACCTTTGCACTTTATCATTAATATGAGCTTTGGCAATACCATTTCCCTTTGGATGTTTAGATGATTACTTTAAATCAGTGACATGGACAAATGTCGTGTAACACGAATGGGTTGGATGATTAATGATTGAAATCAATTACGTAGGATGCTGATAGATTAAACTAAACGAGTTGTTAAATGTGATAATGACACCCTGCTATTGTTTGGTTACAAAGCTAATTCTGCACCAGTTTCCAACAACTGTTGTCGATTTGTCCCCATGTCACCCATCAAGATGAAATTTTGCCACAGGGGAAGATGGTGTCACCTACTCTCATTCTATATATTTTGTTTTAGTTTGCTTTATCTTACAACCTTTTGATTCCATAACAACCTTACATAGTGTCATCTGGTTACAAGTTGAGCTGGATGAGCCAGGCTGAAGTCAGCCCAAACTTGGTCCTAAGTGTTGCAGCCTGAATCATTATGCCTATAATTAGCTCAATTGATAAAAGCTTGGGGGGGGGGGGGGGTATAAACTAACTTAACAGGTTGTAGGCTGTTTGGATCCAGTTCGGACTGGCCCAAACTTATCAGACTGAGTTTGGACTCAGAGTAGACTGAGTTCATTCCAAGTTCATGCTGAGTTCAATTTGACTTTGGGCAGGACTCTGCTTTTTAAAATTATTATAGTTTAGGTTGGGCTGAGATAGCTTTGGGTTGGACTGGGTGTTGACCCAACTCGACATGTATATTACTTTGGGCCTAAAAGCTGGGCCCAAACCAAAGCTAAGTTTTCCCCGCCAGCTCAAATTCTAAGTCGAACAGAACAAGTTCTGGGCTAGCCCAACTCAATTTGCAGCCTTACAAGTGCCCATTTAAATTCTAAAATATGCAAGTGCAAATGAACTTCTTTGACACATCAAAAGTGGCTACTCACTTGTTACATGAGAAGAAGGTGATGTGGCAGACACATGAAATCCTTTTGAAATGAACCAGGTCGACCTCTGGATTAGCTTTTAGAACATTGGGAGAAGATTGAAGACCAGGTATCTAAGGTTTGTTGTGAAGCTCATGGATCAGTTCCTTCCCAAGTTGATCAAGATGCTTGAGCTTTGCCTTTGATCGTCATGGCTCAAAACATATATAAACTTTGCTGTGTTTTCAATGTATTTAACTCTCAACAGGAAATCATCTACAGTTCGAAATCCCTGTACAGCTCAAACGGGCGTATCACAGCCACAACAGTGGGGTGATTTGACACTCTCCAAATTTAAATTTCAACTTCAGTCAAATCACATCCACTTTTGTGGTGTTAGGCCCATTTGGACTGTAGAGGGAATTCGAACTATAGATGATTTCCTTTCCTCCGGGGTCAAAATTGCAGTCGATTTGTCTAATTTTATTGGAAATCAAACTTATGTACTTTGAATCTATAAGAAAGCTACTAGTTGAAGGCATTCCTGCCACTAGGGCAAGATATATAAAACTGATGTGGCACCTACACAACCCAAATGAAACAATGAGAGGAGATTTTGAGAATCGCATCATGGCCTCAAGACACAGAGAATGTGAATCCTTTCTTGAGCACTCTCAAGTTTCACATTGAAAGGAGAACGAGGTAAAGAACGCATCCTCCCTTACAGAAAACGGGAAGTGATGTAAGCCCTCAAATGCACTTCCACCTCAAAATCTAAAATAAGCATGGAGCCAAAGTCTAGGGTAGAGCTTCAAATTAACGTCAAAGATGTGAACCCTTGATGATAATAGCATGCAATCCTGTGAACTCTAAGAAGGGCAAGGCAAGTACCGTTAGTTGTAATTTTGATAAGTGTTCATTAAAGCATCACGAGGATAATCAAAGTGGAAGCATAAATAATAAATGTTTGGTGGCCAGATGGAGACTAATGAGCTCATAGGGAATCACTTACTTTAATGGCTAAGAGAGTACAATTACCGCATGGCTTGAAACGAAAGCGATATTAATCAGCTTTGATTGCATATCTAATGACAAAATCAATTCAAAACTTATGCTAGATTGCATTGAAGTATTGGAAATCCCAAAACCATATATCACTGTCGTTGAAAAATGTGTAACATAGTTCAAGAGGGCTGCGTTCGGAGTCGTGGAAATGGAATTTGACTCTTGGGATTTGAAATCTGTTGAATTGAAATCCACTGAAATGAATTCCGTTGAATTGAAATATTTTGTTTGGATCAACTTGTTGAGGTCCATGGAATTGAAAAGTAAAAAATGTTCAACATAGTATCGGTTGATCTTTATCAGATCTCTCGACCAAACTGGGATCACTCGGGTCCAAATTGAATTAATCATATAGATTGTCATTATCATAGGATTGGCCAATCCATGGACAAGCTCAAATAGAATAAGACCGTATTGGTTGACCACAGATCAGCCTGATGAACCCTAACCTAAGGTTGGACCGGGCTTTCAGGTCAATTATCAGGTTGTGTTGGGATGGGTTCAGCCTGAGCCAACCCACTACACATCTCTAGTCAAGTTTAGATAAAGAAGGGAGAAAATGTTCTACTCGCAATTTGTCTACTCCGTGCTCCCAGACACAAAAGCTAAACCGTTTTCAAAAAAAGCATCACGTGTCAGCCTATGTGTCTGGGAGCACGGGGCGTAGAACAGTTGCTCCCTTTCCTTATCAACAGAACATTAAGAGAGAGAGAGAGAGAGAGAGAGAGAGACTATAATCTAGGAATAGAAAAGGCTCTCCCTCGTTAACAAAATATTATAACAAGTCCGCTGCACAAACACAAAGGGTAAACGAATACTATAATGCCAGGCATGCAGTCGAACCAACTACATAAATAAGAATAAGAACCAACTTCAAACAAACTCAAACCGCACAAGAAGCTTTACAGACTTAAACTTCTCTCCCTTGCGATCGAAGAGAGGGACCGCCCGGATCCCCGTCCTCAACTCTGAAACCGGCAAACATGTCTGTCCACCAAAGTCATCCTTCTCATGCTTGTCATACTCATGTACTTCGATCCGAAGCAAGGCCAGTTCTGGAACTGTCAATGGGAAAGTAAACTCCGCATCCCAAACAGGCGTCCAGTCATCCTCAATTGTCTTTGTTTTCTGCATTTTGGTATCTGCGGGTGCTCCTGCTATTCCAACCTGCCATAACATATTCTTCAGTGGGTACCCGCAGTTCTCATGGGCTGTATTTGAACTTTTACTGTGTCAAGCTCAATTTATATAGAGAAATCTAGGGAGTCAGTCCAGTGTGTGCATTTAGCTAGGAGACATGTGGCAAACAGTCCATAAAAATTTCTACACTATCAATGGATAATACATCCAATCTACTCAGGTTCCTCTACTGATCGCAAGAATTCTTGCAATTTTCTGTGGCACATACGTGTGCCAGACATGATCAAAACCATTAGATGTATAACAATATTAGTTCCAGACAAATAACACAGTATCAGTATTAGTATTAACCCCAAGCGGGTAGCCCAGTTGGCCAGGATCACACCTCAGGAAGCAGAGGTCCTGAGTTTGAAATGCACCTCCTTGGGGCCACTTGCTTGAGTGTAAAAAAAAAAATCTGATTTACCTGCCGGTGCATGGGAGAGGCAGGGAGTTCATGTGCCCCAAGAATTTAGTCAGGTGCTCTAAGAGGCCTAGATACCTTGTTTATATACATATATATGAGTCCACTTTAACTCCAATTAGTGGTTTACCAATTCAGCATTTCAGTTGGGAATTAGAATATAGCCTAGTAAGAAACCAGTCGATTACAAACTCAATTGCAGGAGAAGAATTGATATTGTATAATCCAATTTTTATTTATTGAGCAGAATTTACTTTATAAGATGATGAACCAGAAAATATTAGAATACACTCACTAATCATATGGACAAAATATAGCAGAACCAGTCACTTGATAATGAAAAGAAAGAACCAGAAAACAGCAAGCACCAATCTTCATTATCACCACTCATGCAGCAGAAGTGAAGAAATTTGCTAGCAAAAATTAAGAACTGCAAAGCATAAAAATAACTCAACCCCTAATAACCGACTAGCAACTACCTATTGACGACCAGACTTGTTTATCTGATCCAGAATCTGGTCCACTGTGTTACTTTGCTAAGAATTGTGAAGAGGGATAATCATACTAGTGGTGTGTGCAACCCGAAAGAATCTGGTTGTACATAAACATGGGCCTGTAACCAACAAGATTCCAGAATCTTGAGATTGTCAAGCATTAACTGGTAATTTGCTACCCTTAAGATTGTCAAGCACGGGCTTGGATTGGCTCACCTAAGCTCAGTTTGCACAGTGGGCCTATTTAAGCCCCAAATTTGCAAGACAAAGGTCGAAGATAATTTATATAGGAAAAATTAACAATAAAATATTGTCTTTAGGTTTATAATGTGTAAAATTTTAATTATTTAAAAAATAATCCAGCTTGATCAGGCTTATTTAACTAAATAAGCTAAGCTTCAGGCTTAGGCTCAGCTTGCAAACCAGAAATTTGAGCTCAGGCTTGGCTGATGCACTACCATTTAAGTGCAGACTACAAATCATCCTAATATGTATTCAATTGGTCCCATTCAATCTACTGGGAGATTATAGTGCAAGTTTATGGACTCCATTATGTATAATACCCATTTAAAAAGGTAGAAGAGCTGGTGTTTATCACAAAATTACTGCAAGAGATGCGAGATTTTGCACCCAATACTGAATCTTATACCCTTACCCTTGTATAGAAATCCGGAGGAGAGAATGCATCAAAGTGTGTTTTACTGAAATCCATACTCCATCCATCCCCCATGTATACTCTCACCTGTTCAGTAACATAAGAGCTTTAACCAGAGTTCATTTAACAGGATATTAATATTGGTATTACAGTATTCACTCACCTTCAAGGTTTTCTTGATTGGCAACTTAGCTCGAGGATCACAAGGACTGGCTTTTGTTAGAAAATCAGGTTTTTTCACATAGCCGCATCCTCCATTGGATCTGAACATCCCATGCATCAACCAGAGTGATCTTCCATATCCCTGTGTCAGAAAAACTCACATGTTGGTCTTAGCACGAGCAAATGTATAAGAAACCATTCTTCTACGATAACCTAACAAACTTAAGAAGGCTGCAATACGCAAAATTTATTGAAGAAGGAAGAAAGTTTTTAGCTAAAACAAAAATGTATCACTTTAACATCTATCTAACTGGACCACACACTCCCTCCCCCCAACCCCCACCCCCTCAAAAAGAAGAAGAAGAAAATAATAACTTGTGCCTTTCACTTTGTTATTGCTGTTGTTGTTGTTATTGTTATTATTATTATTATTATTATCATCATTATTATTATTTTTAGTAGTAGTAGTAGTAGTAGTAGTAGTAGTATATCCTAAACTATTTCTAAGTTAATGACTTGAGAAACGTAGCTTATTCCCATCATTTTTTTGTCCTCTAATTATCCTAAAGTGTTTATTCTTTTGTTCAAAATATTAACTAACCATTTTCCATTGGCTCATTAATTTGATAAGGTTAAAGTTTAACCTTATTGAAAAGTGGGATTACACCCCCAATTGGCAGCCTAAGCACAAATAAACTGGTTCAAAAAATGACATGACATAGCAGACACACAATAGGCTTGCCAAAACTAACTAGTGAGCACAATTAAAAAAGAATAACATTTGGTGCAGTTCAAAAATTGAGCAAACCATTACATTGTTATTTATTTTTGAATTGGGGCAGCCTTTTGCAATGGTGGCAATCAATATCAATAGCTAAGCTTTCCAGTGCACAGACCAGCATATATCAAAACAAGATCTTTGATTGCAGGAAGGTAAGCAGCGTAATAAAGAAGACCACAAGTAAGGCATACAACTGAACCCAACATGCAGGTGTTATGAATATACCTCAAAAGCACTTCTATGTATGAAATCTAGACGACAATCAAAAGATTCTATATCCACTCAGCATAAGTCATTATGCACTAAAAGAAAAAATCATAAGGTAATCTTAAAGTAATCCTAAAGTAATCTTGGCCCTTGGTTTTATTCTCTAACTACTAATCTATAGCTTTCAAACAGATACGAGAAAGTAAATGTCTCTAAAACAAGAAAGTTTCTT
This sequence comes from Platanus orientalis, assembly GCA_025762735.1. Taxonomy (NCBI): domain Eukaryota; kingdom Viridiplantae; phylum Streptophyta; class Magnoliopsida; order Proteales; family Platanaceae; genus Platanus; species Platanus orientalis. The sequence goes on along the minus strand of JAOXJP010131976.1, from coordinate 1,869 downwards.
AACATTACTCTTAGACTTGCCTTGAATAGAACAATCCGAATTTTGAGCACCATCACTTTCCCTATAAAAGTAACATACTTGAAATCATATCCATCTAGTTTTAAATCTCAGAATGAATCTGAAGTGATAAGAGAATCTTTTCATAGATAACTATACAATGTATGTTTAACCTGAACGGCTATTGTAGCTAATCAAACCACATGAAACCCTACATGTTTATTTTATATACTTTTCATCTCTCTTCACAGCAAACTGAAGTATAATCTAACCATATTTGGAAGTAATGAATAAAATATAAAAGTACAAGCAAAGAATAATAGTATTAAATTAAAACTAAAAAAATGCCACTAAACATTTATGTTTCACTTTGGATACCAGAACACAGACCCTAACCTGCATATTAAATGCGACCATTTGAGCTCCATGCATCCATCCTATCAGTGGTTTGTAATTTGAGGAGTTAAAACGTGTTCCCTTTGGGTATACCCTCACAATATTCTTTTGGGTGAATCTAGAAAAAGAAATGCCAAGCATCAGAATCAATCGAAATGGAAGAATTATAAACATTTTAAGTTAGAAAAACATATAGAAGAACAACAGAACCACCAAGTGCAAAACTTTTGGCAGATAAAGTGACACTTTAGGAGTGCAATAAATACCTCACAAGCTCAGTTCCATGAGATATGGTAGCCTTTTCAAGAGCTTGTTCACTCAAGCTAAGGCGTCTAACTTTACCGGGCTCCACATTTAGTGACTCCTTCAAACCACCCTTAGGTTTCCCAGCATGAATTGCAATTAGACGCTTGTATTCAGGTTCTCCTAACCGGCGTGTGTAACAATCACAATCATCAATTTCTTCATCATCCTGATTGTGCTCACCCGCATCACTGTCACTCTGCCATTCAATAGTGAAATATTCGAGAATTGAGAACCTAAGATGTTAACAACTAGGTAGGAAAGTTAAAAAGTACAGTGAGGTAGATTTCAAATGTCAGCACACCTTATCATCAGCTTCAGGTTCAGCTGCAGGGTCTAAATCCTCCTTTCCCCATGCATCTTCATCAGATGAATCCTTTCCCTTCGGTAAGTCATTTCCCTTTTTCTGGAAACTCTTAGACTCAAGGTATTCCTTTGGTGGCTTCGTCGAAATAATAATCCGATATTTCAAATCTTCTGGCGAGGGAAATTCCGTTAAACATTCCGACTCAGGGTAAAACAGCATTTCTCCAAATATTTTGGTGACCATCTAGACATAAAATCAATTGCAGTCATGAAAAAGGAGTTCAAAACAAGGCAGGCGGTTAAATCCACAGAGAAAAAATGAACACTCACCTCAGCCACTTTAGCCTGAAGATCTGGAGTAAGGTGGTCTTCTAGAGTTATTATGACAGGGTATGGAGATGTAGAAAAAGCATGCTCCTTAATGGACTTCAAGCATTTGATAAGTTCCACAGGTGTAGTCAGGGTCCTACAGTTATGCAGAAAAGCAAATCACTTCAAACAAAATCAAGAAACATACTTGAAAGAATATAACCTACATAAGCTTAAATAAACTTTTGTAAAGCACTAAAAAAAATCGATGCCTCCATTTTTTTTTTTTTTTTTTTTTTTAACTTCCAGCTTTGCCAATAATTACAAAGATCATCCAAAACAGAAACTGTTGTTAGCGATTCCCAAGTCCAGATCCCAATAGAAGCTGATCTTTAAATTATCTAAGAAGCATTCTACAGAAGGATCTAAGATCAGAAACCTTAATGATCGATGAGGCCGCACGTCTGCTATACATGGTTCTAAAACTCGTCCGATCGGGGTTCGGATCGCCCGGATCGGATCGGGATCGGCCGGGACCGATCCCGAGTTTGGATGACA
>JAOXJP010131955.1:0-13574 GCA_025762735.1 Platanus orientalis | reverse complement strand
TTTGAATATCTCCCTTATTCTTGTATATAGGGACCATAATACTTTTCCTCCACTCATCTGGGATTTTTTTAGTTCTATAGATCTTATTAAAAAGTTTAGTTAACCATGATAAGCCATCATCTCCCATACATTTCCAAGCCTATGTGCTGAATATGAAACTCTCGCACACAATGGGTAGGATGGATCGCATGCTAGACAACCAGATCTATTTTTGAGGAATGGAGACCAATGATGGATATGACTTCCTAGACTTCCAATCAAAGTGAGGTGATCACCTGCAACTTCCAGATGGTTGCTTTAGTCCTCAATGAAGCATTCAAGTTAGGTAGGCTCCAACAACTGCAACTTGGGAAGAAAAATTTCCAGTATCACCCAGGAGCTCAAGACTTTTGATGTTTATGATGATGACATTCACATCAATTTTGGCACACACTCCATCTTGCTTGAGTTTCCAAGTGACAATGACAAAAAGACCTACCTTAACCCATTTGTCATTAGAGGTTTTGATAGGGACTAGAGCAAATATAAGAACTTTCCAGAGAAGAGTGTTTGAATTCTAGGCGAGTCCTGTAGATGGGTTCATGAGATCTATCAAGGCAAAAGGCCAATCCGAAGTCAAATTCAGCACGTGGTGTGGTTCTGACACCAATTGTTATGAACCTAATTAATATGCCAAAAGTCCTGGGAATGTTGGAACACATCAAGCCTTTAAACCATTAGTATCATAACAATCTTCAATTCATTTTCTTTTAAAATCAATTTTTTCATGTTATTTGTTAGGACTGATTTAGAGATAGTTTATGTATCATTTTTTCTGAAGGTTTGAAAATACTTTATTTTTCATGTTATTTCTGTATTTGTTATATGGTCAGAATTATTCCTTTATCATTATTTCAATCAAGGTGTTTCAATTTTGGAACTGGACTGTTTTCTATTACCTTTGCATTAGGTCCGCTTTTCAATTTCCTTTGCTTTCATTTTTATGGTTCATTATATATATGGTTAATATTACATCTCTCTTCTGCATTTTCAGGGCTTTAATTTAGGGTTGCCTTTTTTAATATTATTCTACTTTGAGTTTAGACATACTTTTTTCATATTATTTCAATTTAAGGTGTCTTTGGTTTAGAAGCGGAGTTTTTACCATTATGTTGGTTTTAGGTTTATTTATCAATTTTCTTGTTTTTCTGTTTTTATTATTGGTTTTTCCCTAGCTTCTGGATTTTTCATTTTGGGCTTTTGTTTTTTATTATTTAGGGTTTTGGATTCATTTCATTTATCTCCAATTATCCTTACAGTAAGATTTTCTAAGGTTTGTCAAATAATAATAATAATAAGGTTTTAGGTTTTAAGATTTGGGTTTTTAAGGATTCAAGGCATAGTTTCCAAATCGAGAAGCGAAAGCGGAAAGCAATGCGAAAGCAAGAAGCAGGAAGCAAGGCTCAATATATCATTGGGAAACGAGAAGCAAAAAACAGTAATAAAGTAAATAACTATAAGTTATAATCAATAATTTTAACTACAATACAATAAAGTGAATAAACTTAAAGAAAGTATAAAAAGAAAAACCTCAAAACTATACTATGTAAGTAACAAAGAATCATGACATGTAAATCAATATGCAAACATTTTGTTATTAGTATGGCCAACTATACCTTAGATTTTACCATACACGAGATTTTTTGTAGGCAGCTTACATCTTAGAATCAGAAGATGACCTTATATAAAAACCATAGGATTTGAATTTTTTATTTGATTGGAACAAAATAATATAAACAATAAATTCAATATTAAATCTTTTTTCCTACAAAATCATTACTAAATCTCATGATAAATGATTCAATACTAACAACATACGATTTACATTATATAAAATACAATATAGCTTCTTGGATCACTTCCAAGTTGATTCTCCAAACATTTGTACTTGCTTCTCTCATAGGCTTCCACTCGTTTCCCTAAATAACTTGTACTTGTTTCACCGGGCTTCCCATGTTTGGGAAGCTCACTTCCCACTACTTGTTGAAGCAGAATGGAATTAGGTTCCCAAACGAGATTTGTAGGAAGCGAGCTTTCCACTTGGTACCAAGCTTCCCTACAACCATGGTTTTGACTCAAGCAAGTAATCAACCTTTGCAGTAGCTAATAATAGAATCAAACGCTTCAATCAACTATGTCAAAAGGGGAGTGAAGAGGGTATAGAGTGAAAGATTGTTGACGACAGTATTTATAGAGTGTAGATTCAAATTCAATGCTTCAGGGTAGTTCCAAGTCTACAATCCTTCTCTCCTTTTCAAAAAAGATCAAGATCCACCTCAATGCTTCTGGGTAGCTTATGCTCACATCAAGAAAAAGTCACAAAACCAAATCCTCTCCCAGTTGCCACATGACAAACAGGTAGAGGGTCAGCAAGTAAATCATGTTTCAAAAACAGGGAACTCCATTCATTACTTAACCAAAACAAAACCCAATAGCAACAACACTATAAAGCAATAAGAACCAGTAAAACCTTGAAAAATAAAATTAAAGGAATTAACATTGCTTTGAAAAGAAATACAAAAACACAAGACATGCCATCAATACTTCAGTTAATCCAATCTGATTGCAAAAAATGGAATATAAATTTTTACAATTAAACAAATAACCACAAGTGTGAAACAAAATCAAAAGTTGTCCACCCAGTTTTAGTTAATAATTGCATTGAAGTAATGGCTAAATTAAGAAAAATAAAATAATAACTAAACAACAAAAAATTCTCTCAAAACATCATCCAATGAAGTTTGACATTAATACCTTGACTCAGTGGATGTCGATGTAGATTCAACGTATATTTGTATGCCAGACAAATACGGAACATAATATTGAACCACACAATCACTGCCATTCAATACTAGAGGCACCCCTGCGCCATATACACTCCATTCCTTAAAAGATTCCCATAGATCGCCAAGGGTGAAATAGGGCTGGAATTCAACATTACATGTCCTCCTACCCTTCATCCTCGTCTGAAACCCAATTAAAATAAAATAAAATAAATATAAACATAACCAAAATTAGATTATAAATATCAAAATAATAAATAAAAAATTGACAGCAATATAAGATAAAATGAACCTTAGAGAGGTACTGCGCCGGAACAGATGGAGTTGTTGATTCCAGAAACCGATCGAGGTTATTTGAAGGAATTATCACTGATTCTGAAGCCGGCGTAGAAATGGGCTTCGACGTCTCTTCGGATCCCGGTCGGCAGTCCGGCTCTCTATTATCTGAAACTACAGCCTTGCCCTTCGTCGTCGGAGCCTGGCTTACATTTCGATTATTCCGAACTCTCTGAAACTGTTGCTGTTGCTGCTCCTGATACTGATGATTATGATAATAATTCCTCCTCGCCTTCACCGGATGGTAGAATCGATCCTCTCCATGGCCACGCCTGAACTGCGATTCCGCCCCTAACATTTCCACAACCAAAGAGAGAACCCTAATTTCCCCCAATGAAAAACCCTAATCAGATCGCAGAAACCACAAATATCACAAAATTCAGTACACCACCAATCTTGACGAATCCACACCAGACCAAACCAGGCGAACTTCCGATTCTCGTTGATGATCGGAAGATCAGAATCCCCAACTCGTCCTTAGATTTTTCAGGAAAAGTCTGAAAAATCTGAATCTTTTAGAAAATTCTACCCAGGATGAACCAAATCAAACCTCTCCAAGAAGAGAGGAAATACAAAAGAACTCCAAATAAACCCTAACGGATTGCGTAAGATCTGACGGAATCGGAGAATAACAAGATCGGGAAATTGTCTTCTTCTCCTGAGAAAGAGAGACAGAGAGATACACAGAGAAGAAGTTGAAGAATGCAGAACGGAGGGGCAAGCAAAGAAGAAGGAACAGGAAGAAGAAGGAGATAAATTAATGTTCGTACTTTTCTAATTATTCAATTTTAAATGTGTTAAGATAAAATTTTATCTTAAAAATACTCCTCAACACCTAATCTAATAGCATCAGATCATACCGAAGAGACATCCCGCCAATACAAATACAGCATGCCACACAGTTCTGCAAAGAGTATTTTAGTAACTAATAGCCTTTTATTTATTGTGTATTTACAATATAGCCTATTTTATCAAGGGTTATTAATAATGGGGTAATATACCTCCGGTCCAACTGGAGATGATTTGGACACTCATAATCCTGATGTGATTAAGTGAACGTTTAAGCCGTGTTGTGATTGGTGGAAACTTTAGCATTCGGATTGAAGTGCAATGATGACAGTAGTTGTATGACACGTGGAATAAATGATACGATTATACAGGTGTATGAACCAGATTAAAGGAGGGGAGCGTTACAGGATAGAGCCAGATTTTATGGTTGACGTAAATAAAAACAAAATGATTGACTCGAGAGTCGAGAAACGGAAGGCCGCGAGGCACTTGGAAAGGGTGGAAGGGCTCTTCTCGTCGGTCTCGTGTGAGTCACCACGAAGCACTAGCGACTAAAAAATTGGAAAAGGATGTGATGGTTCACTTTTTAGATGGTAGTGGTGGTCCCACCATTGCTAAACCTGGTTAGGTTTATCCAGTTTTGTTTAGTGAAACAGGTTTATCCAGTTGATCCGGTCAATTTTGGACACCATCTTGGTCCACCTAGGGTTTTTAAAGATACTATATTAATATTTAATCAAGCAATATTAATTGTAAAAATAACCTTAATGAAGTGTTTGACGGAAACAATGTTTGTATGTATGTATGTATGTATTTATTTACAAACTAGTATCATAAAAGAATTTTTGACATACATGTGTTGATGTTGATGTAAATTTAGTAATGAAGTGTTTGTGACAGTTTTATCTACTTGCTTTTGAATTGGTACATATATATATAAAAGTAAGAAATGTCATCTTATAAAACTGTACCATATTTTATACTTGAGCTCGCCCATACCACCCGAGCTAACTGAACCGAGCCTGATTTGTGTTAGGGTTTGAGAAATGTAGCTTGAGATTGGCTTGGGTTTGGGTTAGGTTGGATTTAGATTAATCAACTACGATTACTCCCCAATCACCCCTAATTTGGTTGGGAATGGGGATTTAAGGGATATTGAGTACACTGCTGGAAGAGAGATCTTGAGTTTGAATAATGTCGAGGGTGCTCGCCAGTCTCTATAGAAGACGTGACACAATATTTGACAAAGGGTATATTAGTAAATATACAAGTACCATCTTTTGCGTATTTATTATATATCCTCCTTTACCCATGTGTATTACGTGGTGTCATGCACTGATTGGTAATTGGTGAACCAAGTGTTTGATAAGGATGGTGGACTTTAGGTCCAACTTCCTTTCTGTTTTGATACTTGATCCAAAGAGAGAGAGAGAGGGTTTTTTATTTTTTATTTTTTTATATACAGCCAGAGAGAGAGAGAGAGGAGTAAAGAAGTTGGATTTAGTGTTTACTTCGGGTGTTAAAGCCACACCATGAGCAAGCAAATGGTATATTCCAAATGAATTGAAAATTATTCCAAATATGGGAAAGACCTTTATATGATTGCCCATTGTGTGATCCTTCTAGTTGTGCCTTTTGACCCTTCATACCAGTTTTAGCTATTGGAACCTCGAAATCGATCTCCAAAAACAGGAGAGTAAAAAAAAAATTCTTTATTTCATCCTATTCTTCTCATCTCTCATATTATTTTCCTATGCATAGAGAAAAAGATCCTACATTTAAAATTACCATACGCATCATAGCGTAGGTTGGATCAAAAGGAACCCATGTGTTTACCATAGCCCAACATGTAGGTTGAACAGTCGGGATCAATGAGTTTGTGGGTTTCTATCTGATGATATGGAAGATTATGTACATTACAACGAATAAGCACTAGGTGAACCATCATATGTTTTGCCCTTAGCAATAGGGCATGACCTCATTCCAGTAGGGTGTCAATGGCTTGGCTAATATTTTGAACAAGTTGAGAATTCTTCATATACTGGAATTAAACAAGTCAAAAATCAAATGTAACTAGGAAAAGGTTGGTGGGTCCTTTTTTCCAAAATGTAGGATCGTTGTTGGTTGAAGAGATAGGTTTATGAACACTTCCCTTAACAAACGCTCATCACTGCTCCTGGTCAGGGACAAACACATCAGCGTTGAAAAGTAATTTTCGCTTTTTTGGGAGGTGCATATTCACTTTTCGGTGCTGATGTACCCGCCCCCTGACAAGGAGCACTGGTTAGCATTCGTTAAGGTGAACATTTTTTATCCATTCACTGGTTGAAAGGGGTTTGGAAAATCCTGACCAAAACTCAAGACTATAACAAAAAATGATTTTGGTTAGAATCAGATTCTAGAATCCCAACTAAACATTATATACTGTTGAGTTCATACATATCATTTTATCTTAGTGTAGTTACACAACATCATTCTTCCTTAGATTAATGGCACAACAACCTTTGTACAAATGCCTTTGGCTTGCCACTTAGGCCTTATGACATTTGTTGGACCCGTTTCTTCTTTAATTTAGGGATTTGTTTGTCCCTAGCACAAACCTAAGGCTGTAGGTGAGAGAGAGATCACCTCAAAACCAAACATGTGAGACAAAGAGTGAGTGAACAAATGCCTCATATGAGATAGGAGGGAGAGTAATTGTGCCATCGTTATCACTGCTATAGCCTCACAAATTGCTGTTGGTTAAGATCAAATGGGAGACACCATTTGAGGCTTCTAATTTAAATCTGCGGGTGCAGGAGGCAGATACATAGTCTCAAAAGGGTGATTTCACTTTTTTTGGGGCACATGTCAGCCTCCTGTGCAGGTAGATAATTTTGGCGGCAGGGGAGGACCCTTTGAGTTGAACATTCTCAAATTTGAGTTAGGGCTAATGGTACTGCTGTTGAATGCACTTGCCCTAGAAAGATTTGAGTTACATACAATTGTTTTTTGATATCCTCTCCAAATTTTTTTGTCTGGCCACTGGGGCATACATGACAATCGTTGTACATATATACATTAACTTAACTTCTACAATACAGGGAAGCAGGCAACTACACGTACTGCATTGAGGGGATTTGACGCTTGGCCTCTACTATGGGAAGATGGTGCTGCAGTCACCCGAGCATTGGCCTGTTGGCAAAAGATGTATCCTCTCCAATTTTTGAGAAAATAGAAGAATTTTTTTTGTCAATAATGGTAGGATCATTATAAACTTCCTACAAAAAGTAAACTTTCTCGTAAATTTCCCTTCCCATCAAATTTCTCCATAGAAAATTGAACAATTAAAGCTAAGGCTGTCAATTGGCCTGGATTGGCCAAAACCCAATTCATTCGGCCCGATAAAAAGCGTGCTAGGCAAGCTGAATTTTGTGCTGGGCCAAGTTTGGGCCCAAAGAAATTTTCTAGCCAAGCTTGACCACAATTTATTTTAGTTCAAAGCCTGACTTAATTGACCCGACCCAAAGTATATATATATATACACTGTTGGATTAAATCCTAATCTAACGGTGTATAACTAAAAAAGAAAGGAACAAAACTCTTAACACTAACTGCTTTTTTTTTTTGGTATTGCCACGTGAACCTACAACAGCAACTGATCACCTCACCCAACTCAACCCCAATGGCGGAGAGTCACATAGGAGCAAGGGGGAGCAGTTGCCCCCCCCTCTAACTGCCCCCCCTCTCAATGTGTAATGTGTAAGTACACTAGTATAATAATAGGCTAGATAAAATAGTATTCTTAGATCTGTATCAGTTATGACACAGTTGCCACCCCCCTCCCTTCCCTACCACAAAATGAGTTCACGTCCTCTCCAGTCAGCCTAGACCGGTACCACTTCAATCTGTGCTCAGGATTTGGTGTCTATGATGGTGTCCAGGGCACCAGGTGACTTCATTTGGAATAAACTGGGTTGAAATTTGAAATTTCATCTAGCCCCTGCCCATTTTATTCCATGTGAACTCACCTTGTGCTAGACACCAAGTCCGGGAAAGAACATCCTTTCAAATTAATAAATACACAAGTACTTATTAATTGTATATTACTGTCATACCCTCCTTTGACCCATGTGTATTGACTCAAACACCCTTTGCCGGGCCACATGTCATGCACTAATTGGTAATGGAGTGGTACTTTTCTATTGAGACTGGAGATGATTTAAAATGCCAGAAATCCTTACCCCAAGGGTCAAATTAGGTGCGCCCCCTGTCAGGCACAAATGGTGTGCCCATAACCAGCGGGTGACACGTCACATTGAAAAAGTGATTTACACTTTTTAGGGGTATATTTTTCCCTTTTTTATGTGATGTATTGTCCTCTAGTTATGGGCACACCATTGGCACCTGTTAAGGGGACATACATAATCCTCTAGCTTGCCCCACCTACAAGAAAATCCTACCCCCTTCCCCACCCAACCTAACATGAGCAAGTGACTCCATTGCACATGCTTATCCTCTCTTATCCTCTCTCCCCTCTAGGGTTTTGACCCTGGGTTTCTATAGAAGACAAATGCCTCAGCCACCCAAGCACAAGTATTTCTTAAAGACAGAAGATTCCTACAACCAAAATCTAATGTCATCGTTAGTAGAGTTTGTTAGGATTGTCGGAGAAAGAGCTTCAGACATGGTAAGACCTTGACGACGATGGTGAGATCAGTATATATATATATATATATATGAATAACTGATTTTTATTAATAGAAAAGAAGGATAAAAACTAGAAAATAAATAAAATACAACAATAAAAAGAAAAGATCAACTCAGTTGATCAAAAGGTAAAGAGGTGGAATAAAGACATGAGGCCTACTCCTTGAAAAGGTCGTTGTGAGAGAAATGTTGAAACTCTGGGGAAGTTGAAACCCATAATGCAACATCCAAAACAATAGAATCAGTGAGCTCCATGTAGTGCTTTGAGATCTCGTAAAAAATTCTTCTATTCCATTCTTTTCATAAACCCCAACAAACTCCATGAACAATGACTACCTAAAAATTTCTCCCAATAATATCAAGAAACCAACCATCCATTGATTAATAAGTTTCAATAATTTTTTTGCAATAACCCAAGATATATTCAATCAGTTTATGAAGTAATTTCAAACAGCTCTAAAAAACGGTAATAAACCATAATATGATCTCTAGTTTCCCCATCATTCCAACATAGGGAACAAATATAAGGGGATAACGACATGTAAGGCCACCTTTTTTGAAGCATATCTATAGTGTTCATCCGATTTAGAAAAGTAATCCATAGAATAGCTTTGATATGGAAAGGGGCCAAGCAAGGCCAATTTTTTTATCGGATAAGAAGAGTAGTGTGTGATAAAAGATAGGAAAAAAGATTTTGTAGAAAATCCAAACTTATCAAGAGACTAGGTAAATCTATCAAGAATATCTAGAGAAAGATTCATATTATTAAAAAAGATTTAAGGGAGTCAACTAATTTTTTTTTTTAATTCGTGAAAGGACCTTAAAAAAATAAAGTTTCATGCTCATCACACAAAGCTTAAGCTTAGGCTCGGCTCAAGCCTGAGGAGTGAGATCAGTTTAGGCTCGGATTGTGACCAACCATAGGCTGCCATGTGGCATGGCATGGCATGGATAGGGTTAAAAACGTAAATAAAATGTGTTTTCATTCCAAAAAGTATGTGTCAAAAGGCGCATTAAATCCAAAAATATGTCAGTCATTAGTGCACGCCCCACTTCGCTATTTTTTTTTTTTTTTATATATATATTTTAAATGGATAATTGAAAATTTGCTCCAACCTTTGTATATATGCTAGCTGTGAATCCATGCGAATTGGACAATGTAATTTGGATTGTGTAAGTTTAAAATATACAGCTTTAAGATATAATCTAAAAAAATAGGCTTCATATGAATTGATTCATAAACGTTTCTTTTTTTCTTTTTGTTAATCTGATAGTGAAGTTTGTGTGATCAAAGCTATGAAGGTTGTTGTCTTATAGGGTACCTTACATGTGTTAGATATCCAAAGGAGGGTGGGGCCCATACACTCTTTGTAGGGCCCCACCCCCTTTGTGTCTGGGGTGGGACGTGGCATAGATGATACAGTTCATATATATATATATATATATATATATATATGCCAATACATGATATGCTTTTGGATAAAACAAATTATAGAAATAGTTGTGACATGATTTTTTTTTAATTTAAGAAGGTGTCAAAATTAGAGGCTCGTAGGAGCTGAACCAAGCTAACTCGGTTCATTGACCCCAGTGTAGTTAGTCTTTCCTTGGGATATTATTGCTTATCCAGTGAAGAGATTTCCTGTAGGAAGAAAATGTTCTGTGATGACAAAGCATCTATAGTGATTATGGTGAATTATAAGTTGACACATGTCGTGTTTGGGTTGCAAAAAAGTGTTTATTTGAAAAAATAGAGACACCAAATTAAAAACACGTATATCACATGGTTCAATCAATGGGACGCTTGCATAGGCCTGTGTCAACACAGACAATCAATCTCCATTCCCTTGTCCTTACTTTTTGATAAGTTTAACTCACTCCTCAGTCTTACCCAAAGATCACTCCTTTATGTGGAATCGTATCCTCTATGCCATGGTACTATGCGCCATGGGATGCCCCAGCCACAAAGGGGATCTGGGGCATCCCACGGTGCAGAGGATACAACTCCCCTTTATGTGATTGATTAATTATCCATTCCTGTTTCAGTGTAGGTACGAATAGGAGTGGCAATTCGTGTTGGTGGGTTGGGTTCGTGTCATGTTGAGATAATTGTATACGACTATATGGTTCAACCCTAACCCAACCCATTCATTAATCGTGTCAAAACGGGTTGACTCGTTTTGACCCAAAACACATTTACACTCAACTGTAACCCGCTTATTTCGTGTCAAGTTCACGGATTATGTGGTAATATGTGTTGGCATGTCAAATTCGTGGCATGTCTAGTTAAGGGAATAAGACTATATGTGTCAACCCAACCCCCAACCCATTTATTAATCGTCCGTTGTAACCCAAAACACCATGTTATGTTCATGCATAGTTTATAAGAAGTAATATACTCTTCCATTCAAAAGCCTGAACAAGGAGTAGATAAAGCATTTCAATGGTCTATCTAGGAAGGCAGACACATACTTGTTGAGCCATAGCTCCTCCATCGAGAAAAGTCCAATAAGGCCACCTCAGATAAAGAAAACAAGAACTTAGAGAATTTCACAGGTAGTTTATCTTCAACAACAATATAGCAGAGAACAGCCAACTTGATTAGAAAGAAGATGAAGAATTAAATTATACAGAGGTTCTTCATGTAGCCTAAGAACATGGGCTCTTCAGGCTGCAGAGAACAGCCATCTTGATTCGAGAGAAGACGAACAATAATAATGTACATTCAGCCTAAGAACATGGACTTTTAAGGCAGGGAAACTGAGTGTAAATCAGCAATTGTCATAATCTCAAATGATTGAAGGCCTGAACCACCCACCACCAAGTCAACAACCAGAATAAATGGAAAAGAAATTTAAAAGAGATGAAAAGCAAGTTGTTTTCACTTTCTACAATTTCTACACTTTGGTTTATCGTCTATAAACATATTAGGGGCTAGCCTCCATAATCCAAAATGACGTTTAATATATTGGTCTACAAATACAGTATGTATAAAATCAATATGTCCAACATGGAAAGAAAGCATATTGAGTAACCCATTGAAATGAAAGCATATGTATATAGCATCTTGATTGAGTTTAATTCCATCTTTATATATATATATATATATTCCATCTTGGTTTTAAGAGCTTCATAAGACAAAAAGAAAATAGCACCAAGTATGGGATTGATATGAACCAATATAAGCTATTAAAAAACAAGTCATTTGTTGTTCATTCACACAAGTTCTTTCATAGTCTATCAAATGATGAAGCCCTCAGAACTTGAAGCCTTGACTAGGAAAGGGCAATAAGAAGTGATTACCTGCACTAGGAGTCACTGATGGTCTAGCTAGATGAACTCATATGGCCAGACAACTAGCTGTCCATCAAGAAAAGCCAGATCAAGAGTCCCAGGATCCCGATATAGTTGAACATCATTAACAAAGACAGTCTCGATCCATACCTTCCATGCCCTGAGTCTAACAACTTTATCGTTCACCACTTCATTGGGATCCTTCCCTGCTACTTCACCTCTCTAAAAATTTGGCATTTTTCATCCCAATTTAATAATAAACACCTCTCATTGATGCCGATGTTAGGTTGAAAATATCATAAAAATAGATAGAGTTAGTTAGCTTTAGATTTATATTTAATATATACATATAATTAAATGTAAACTATTCAAATTTACCTCACAACAAGCTGAACTAGAACCCATAGGCATGTCCATGTGAGGACCTGGTCTCTGGGACCACCCACTTTCTATCCGAACTCTCATCGCTTCCACTACATCTGTCAGGTTCTTAAGTTGTTCCTCTAGATGTGTTTCCCTCTAACTCTTGTGGCAGACAACCTTCAAACTTGAGGGTGTAACCCCTAAACCACATCCGCGTACTCTCCGTGATCGCTCAGGACCGAGTGCCTGTGATACTGCATCATCTAGCAAGGAGCTAGATCAAGTCTCAACGGATGGTACAGATGCTTCCCACATCTTTTCCTGTGATGACAGAAAGACAAAAAAAAACATGTTTTAACAATGAAATACATATCTATACATAAATTAATAGTGTTTTGAACATTTATTACCATCGCCTGTCTAGAGGCCTCATCAATAGGTGTCCCATTATTCCTCATATGCCTTATAATCTATACATCGGCCCTGGATACTTGGGAGCCAGTCTCGTGGACTTATAAGATAGATTTTAAGGAGAAAGACAACAGTTAATTAGTAAATATATTTTAAAAAAATACGATGGTAGTAATTGAAAAAGAAAAAGTAAATCAACTTATTAGCCGGTTCCCCAAGCGTGCATATCCCTTTCTGCCTGTGGTGTGCATCATGGTCTGCTGTGCATGAAAGACTTTATTCCTACCACTAACACCCTATGAAAAACAATAAATAAAATTAATAAAAAACAATGCATCTGTATTTAAAAAAAATAGAATTATTAAGTAAATTTTTACCTAAAAGTCGTCAGACCCACATGATCTGACAAACTCCTCTCACTGAGAAGGAGTAGTAGAGTGCAGCCGCAAACTAGCTACCACCTCCTCGGGGTCAACACCACTAGTGGCCTCTTTGATTTTTTTTATTAATTCATGCTTTATGGGTCCGATACTGTTTTCCCATCATCAACATCAAATAAACTTTTCTGCTCTCATCCAGAACCCATTTTTGCTACACATATTTAAGAATAGATTAAATGTTAGTAAAAATCGAAAGAAAGATATATGAGATATAAAAAACATGTATATATATTTTATACCTGAACATAGTCTTATATGTGATCCTTTAGATGCCACAGGACGTGGGACCAGGTATCCGCAGTCAAGGGGATCTTCTCTCATACTAGGACCCCTAACTGGGAGGAAAATCTGTCGGAGTTCTCCACTACTACTTGGCCCACATCATTTCATTGCAATGGAATGCACTGTAGTGAGGGGATGTCATCAACTA
>JAOXJP010131944.1:0-13574 GCA_025762735.1 Platanus orientalis | reverse complement strand
GGAGAAAGGCTTACAGGAGGTGGAAAACTTACTGATGACATGAATGGGGTTCTAAAATGTGGACCCTCAAAGTCTTGCTGGTGCTTTTAAGTGAAATTAGGGTTTATCCAGAAATGGTGTATTTTAGGCTGTAATAGAGTACTTTGACTGATTCATTTGTGACTGGAGTATCTTGAAAGACTTATTTGGGGGTGCATAACCTTTTGGGGTCTAGGTTTGCTCTTTCTAGGGCATGGGTATTAAGAATGTTGATATTTGAATATTGTTATGCTATCCTTATGCTATCACATGACATGAGTCAAAATTTGGGTGCTGATAAAGTGGGTAACTGAAGACCATTATTTTGGCCTAAAAAAATGCATCATCTCTCTCTACACTCACAATGCATTTTCCACTGGGGCAATTGTAGAAATCGGAAAAGTGTGCACGAATGGACAAACAAAACCCTATTCGCCCACTTTAGTCTTGGCGAATGGAGAATCATAAGCTCATTCGCCCACTCATCTTTGTCACTAAAATGTACACAAATGCAATGTTCATGTTCACGCACTACGGAAATCAAAAACTAAAATTATCTTCTTTTGGGTTGGTTATTTTTGGATAGCCACGACTCCCATGAGTTTCCTAACCACCTAGGAGACTCAGGAAGAAAGATTATCTCATAGAAGAATCACCTATATCTTTGGGATAAGGATTGAAGAATCTCACTCCAACAAAGAGGCCATGAATAAGAAAAAGTTCTTTCTCAATGAGGACTCTTCTCAAACTCATTTTTCTACTATTATAAGTATCTCAAAAGCTACACGAAAAAAAAACCATTTTTTTAGAAGCGCAAGTCTTTGAACTTAAGCAAATCTCATCCTCAAAACACAGGTAAGCCCTACCCTATTCCTTTGAAAGTTTACAAGTTCATATCTCTTTCAAAAGAGAAAAACAATTCCATTATACCTCTGCAATTCCTTCAAGGAAGATCTATAGGAAGCTTTATGACAATCCAGGCCATGGCTAGGTAAACTTATCATTGTTTGAGAGACAAAGCTTGTATCCTCATACTCATATCAATAAAAATCAAAGAGTTCATCCTCTTCTCCCTTCTTCTTCTATGCAAATTTTTCTTTACAATACAAGTCGAGAAACTTGAAGTTAATCAAATGTTGGCTGTATCAAATGGTTGTAATTAACAAATCTTTTAGATTTGGAGTATTAGTCCCCACCTATAAAAATATAATAAATTAGCCTCTAAAACGGCTAGGTAATTTGTTCAACGAATTTTGCTTTATAAACATGGCTCAAAATTTAGTGTTATAGGGATCCATCCAAAGTACTGTCTTTCTCAGAAAAATGCACTTGAGACTGTCTGGATCTATCCAAACTATTTTGGATCGATCCAGAAGCTTTGGATCGATCCTAGATTGACCATATTGCACTGTAAGGCCCCAATTCTGTTCTTGAAGGGCTCTAGTGACTTTGGGGTTATTCCTTCTTGATTCGGGAAGGTTCCTAAGCCCTTGACACACTTCCTTGGTCCTCCAATTCATAAACTTTACTTGTTTTATCTTTTTGATTTTGGAATGGTCTTGTAAATGTTTTAGGATGCCTTGTGTACTTCCGAACTGCTTTCCATTAGTTATTCTTCAGGTCTTGAGCTTGTTTTTTATGCAGCTTTGGTCCTCAAACTTCTGAGATTCTAATATGACTCTTCTCATGCCTCAGTCTATACACTTTTGTATTTTACGGTTCATGGAATTTACGGCCTATTACATCAACACCATTGACTCATTATGTAAAACAAAAATATTAAAAAAAAAACCTATATATATAGCTATTTTATTGTAAGAACCAAGTTTTGGTAAACAATGTAAAAGATGTGTTGCAGGGATTTGACAAGACAATGAAGTAACAATGCTCGAGTCACAGATCATGCTTTCCTTAAGACAATATTCACCCTCTACTCTGTTGTTAAAAGAAATAGAGATTGCAACAAGTCAACAAACTTGTCTCTAAGATAAAACGGGTTCAACCGAAGTTGGGTTGATGATCAACGGATTGCAACACCATAAAATCAACCCTTAATAGTCTTCCAAAACTATATACAATGAGAAATCAATGGGTTTTTCATGAAGACACAGAGATTTGAAAAGAGATGAAAGAGATAGAGAAGTTAGAAGTAAAGTTTCACGTAAAAGTCTTTTATAAAATTTATAGAAACACTTTAAGATGTGTATGTAGACATTCTGACACCCTTTCATGTTGAACAACTGTGTATGAATGTCTGTAAACACATTTGAAGCATCTGCACAATTCCCCATAAACGTTTTTCAAAAATTCATAACATTTGCATTGCTGATTTTCGCTTGAGGCCCGTCCCAATCAGTCAGGCCTAGGCCCCTTGATCGATCGAGCATATGCCCAATCAATTGGGCCTGACCACCCCGATCGATCAGGGTTCAACTTTTAAAATGTCCAACATCTATGAGGTCTAGTTTAGCATCTGGTCTGTCCTTGTGTCAGACCATGTTGAGCTTGAGTATAAGATGATGCCTGAGGCCTCTTTGGGCCTAAGCTTGGGCAGAGTTCTAAATGGCAATGCCGATATTCTTTGTCCTGTGTGCAGTACCCATTGGCAATGCCGATATTCTTTGTTTTGAGAGAAATGGTACATGCTGGCATAGTTCATGCAGACAAGATAGCATATAGCTTTGCAAAAGCATGTTTGATGTAAAGATAAAAATAAATGTGAGTCTTTAGGGACTCTGGGATCAAGAAGGATTTTTTATCTGATCAAATCATGGTCATTGATTTGACCATGCAAACTAATGCTGGCGCTACAAGCTCTTAAATTTATTAGGAGCATAGCATAGCAGCATGGGATGAACCAATCAATAAATAACACGAGGCTTGATGAAGGGTGTCTGGTTAAATGCACATGGGTCAAAACAGGGTGTGAGAGTAAATACACAGCAAAAAAGTACCTCTTTTTTTTTTTTTTTTTTTGGTAAGAGCGTACAGGTAAGTACTAGCGAGGTATCTCTCCACTAAGACTGGAGATGATTCAAACCCAACTTAAGATCTTGAAAAGAAAAAAAAAGTTCTACATTGTTATTGCTAATGTCAAAGAGCATATGATTAGGGTTATTAATGGACCAGGGTCTGCGTAGCCCAGCCCACAACCTTTGAATCAGTGCTAGAACCAATATGGGCCCAACAGATGCTGCCCAAGCCCTCATATATATTTAAATGTAGGTCCAACCCACTGTCAACTCATTCTAGGGTGGGCTCAAGCCCTAATTTAGCTCAGCCCCGCCCAACTTATTTAGCAATTATTAGTAAGATATTTTTGTATAAATACCTATCAAAAAAATTATCAAGAGAGTTACGGAATGGAACAAATTATGTAACCATATTAAGATTACAAATTTCTCTTATTCTAATATAAGCTAGCTAAAATATCTTATTTTATTGGATACTTTATAATGACTATATATATATATATATATATATATATATATATATATATAGAGAGAGAGAGAGAGAGCATTCCGGTGGACTAACTCTTTGGGCACATCCCCTCCGAGCATTAAGGCTCCTAAGCCTAGGTTCTCAAGAACAGACCAGGGTCCAAAGTCCATCAAGCCAGACGGCATTAACACCCCTACATATAACTCGTTAAAAAAAATATCAATACTTATCATTAATGAAGTTTGGTTATACTGGAACAAATTTAGTAGGAATCATATATACATAGGATGAAAATGGATTTCATCGCAAATCAGCGTTTGAGAAATATAATTGTTGGTTAAATTATCGTGTTTACTGGTTGGGTCAGGCTATGAATGAATCTAGGACTTTTTTTTTTTTTTTTTTTTGGGTAATTTTTAAAGACTTTCTTGCATGAAAGGAACCTGGGAAGATTATTCAGGATTTTTTTAGGTACTCCTTACAACAGCTAAGATGAAAACACACCCAGGCGTGCCTGGGGCTAATTTAAAAAATACCATCTAGAGGTGGTTTGTGAGTTACATGGAAGTATCAAGGCTTGTTGACGATTAAGGGGTTGTAGACATTTGCCTACCCCCCAAAAAAAATTCATTTAGGCCAAGCTATGTATTCGTGACCCACATCAGGTGGTGGAATGTCCTCATTGGTTTTTCCCAGGGGAGGCTTCTAGCTCTTCCTATTAACGAAATTGAAGTTACCAAAAAAAAAAAAAAAACACAACCCATCTGAAGGAACCATAAAGAAAATTACATAAATAAGGAAATTGCAACCCAATACAATCAAGTAGAATGACAAGAGAATATCGTTTAGATTTATACAATTAAGAATGCAAATTAAATCAAAGTATGGTTGAAACTTCTACAATCGAGAATGAATGAAAATAACTGTAAACACAAATTTCGTGCATATATCCGTAACATGAAAAGTATGTAACAAATTCAATAAATGAATATTTTTAAATAAAGGAATGAGATACAACTCTTTGATTCTTACACTCTTTTACAAAAAGAGTAAAACATCTAATTTTTTGTCGACGGAATCCAATGGTCTAACAACATGTTTCTTAAATTCAGGTGTTGATGATGCTTGACTGTAGGGAAATCATTTCTCTTTAGAGTTTCGTGCTTTAACCAAAAATGTGAGAAATACTGCTAATCTAGCTCTCAAGGCCAGATTTGTGACTATTTGCATTGCATAGCCAAGCTCAACATTGATTGTCTTCTTCTTCTTTTTCTTTCACCGTTAGAATTTTCAGCAACTTTCCAATTGAGTTGTCTAACCTGATCAAGACTATCTAACCCATTCATAACTAGAAATCTTAGAATTTGGGGCACAATCACTCTAATAAGCGAAAGAAAAATGAGTGATTCATTCAAAGAGCCTGCCGACTTGTAATAATTGTTCTGAATGTTTTCCTTGGTACCCAAACTATTTTATAAATTAGGTTTTCCCAATGAATCAATATCTGATGTATTATTTATTGATTTCCACCCCTTCATCATCGGTAGATTCCGTGTCTAGATTTGAATAATATGGACACAATCCTTTCGTTTAGATTCATCATAAAGAATATACCTCAATGATTTGGTATACTTGAGATCATTATCATTCACCGTTTTAAGAAATTCACCCAGACTTGACATATGGGAACCCAGTCACCTTCCTGATCCCCTTATCAAGGTTGTTTCCTTCGTATTCCGATATTTGTTGTCTCTCATTTTAGTCTTCCTGACACGGTAACAAGAACTGAACTCATCTTTAGTTTTAAGAAAGATTAATGTTGTATTCTTGGTTTTCCCTCAAATATTCTTCAATGGTATATGGTATTCTTTGGTCTTATCATGACACCCATCATTTAGATCAATTTTAGGTGATTTCAACACTAGATTGACCATGTTCTCAGCTTCTCAATTTGGTTAAACAAGGAGTTTGCTTCAACTTATAGTTTGAGTTTTTTTTTTAAAAGTCCCCACCAGCATCATTTGTGAGCCTTTGCAAGTATCATGTAATTTCGGCCTGATTTTCAATTGTCTCCCTTGTGTTATGATCACGATTCGTTGTATGGGTCTATTGAACATGGATGTTGCTAGCACTAGAACAATGGTGACAATTTTTTTTTAGACCTGATCACAATTGGCGTTGATGACGCTCTCTTGATTTATGATTCTTCCTTCAAATCTTTCAAACTTTGCAGCCTCCTCTGAAAATCTGTGTCATTCTAGGTAGCCACATGTCCCTGATTTTGGAAAGTTAGCACCTTTTGCTGAAGAACTAAAAGGAATTCTTTACTCTGCTCTCCATCAAACCTTATCTTCCTCTTCCGCACCTTTATCAAGACGATCAGTGAGCTACAATGTTTCCTTCTCCATGAACACAATGGATAAAAAATAAAACCTTTGCTGGCAACAGGGTTTCATTGTGCTCTCTCTAATACCTTTGTTTCTCTTTACATACTTGTAAATAACTTTCCAGATTTAGTAGAGATGAGACTTAGAACGACTCCCATTTTACAATTTAAAATTTAAGATAGATTAAACCTACCCGTCACTTTTATATTCTCTTGGAATAGTACAAGGCCGAATTCTATGGTAATCTTTTCCCGTTACTCGTCTCAAACACCCACCATTGGCTTCTTTTTTTTTAAGTCATTGCTTAACATGATTTTTTTAATAGGTATCATAATTGAGCATCACTCCTTATATCTTGAAACATCTTACTTTGCATAATCATTGTGACTTTTGAGGAGGTAAATTTTTAATTTCAAACATAGAATTGTTCTACATCTTGTTCTTCTTGTGTCTCATTTGCAGAAAAATTCTTCAGTATTCTGCCTCAATATACAAGAAACCTATCGGTCAATAACCCTCATTTTATTTTCTAGTAGGATGGAACTAACATCTTCACCTCATCTCTGACACGGAGCTTAGTCGAGGGGGTGATCCTGAGATAAGGATTCATCATTCATCTTAGCAAGATGGATGGTCTCATCGTTCCTTACCTTGATATTGGATATATTTCATAGTCAGAGGAAGTGGCCCTAGAAATAGCCGGCTAGTGTTAGGATTTCTGAAAAACTACAAAAAAACCTTCACAGTTTGAGTTCAAAAACATTGCATTTTGTCTCAGCATACGAGAAACATATCGGCCAATAACTCTCTATCTTCTAACAGGATAGAACCGACATCTTCACCTCACCTTTGACACAGAGCTTAGTTGATGGGGTGATCTTGGGATAAGGATTCGTCCTTCACCTTAGCATGATGGATGGTCTCATCGTCCCTTACCCTAACATTGGATATATTCTATGGTCAAAGAAAGTGGCCCTAAAGATAGCCGGCTGGTATTAGGAATTCTAAAGAACAGCGAAAAAGCCTTCATAGTTTGAGTTCAGAGACATTGCATTCCACTTTAGCATACGAGAAACTTATCGACCAA
Organism: Platanus orientalis; assembly: GCA_025762735.1. Classification (NCBI taxonomy): domain Eukaryota; kingdom Viridiplantae; phylum Streptophyta; class Magnoliopsida; order Proteales; family Platanaceae; genus Platanus; species Platanus orientalis. The sequence goes on along the minus strand of JAOXJP010131944.1, from coordinate 6,641 downwards.
TAACCCTCTATCTTATAAAGGGATGGGACTGACATCTTTATCTCATCTCTGACACGGAGCTGAGTCGAGGGGGTGATCCTAGGATAAGGATTTGTCCTTCATCTTAGCAAGATGGATGATCTCATCATCCCATACCTTGACATTGGATATATTCCATGGTCAAAGGAAGTGGCCCTAGAGATAGTTGACTGGTGTTAGGATTTCTGAAAAATAGTAAAGAAGCCCTCACAGTTTGAGTTCAGAGACATTACATTCCATCTCAGCATACGAGAAACCTATCGGCCAATAACCCTCTATCTTCTAGCAGAATGGGAATGAAATCTTCACCTTACCTCTGACACAGAGCTTAGTTGAGGGGGTGATCCTAAGATAAGGATTCATCTTTCATTTTAATAAGATGGATGGTTTCATTGTCCCTTACCTTGACATTTGATATATTCTATGGTCAAAAGAAGTGGCCCTAAAGATAGCTGGCTGGTGTTAGGATTTCTGAAGAATAGCGAAGAAGCCTTCACTCTTTTACCTCGAGTCTTTATCCTTCAAAGAATGCTTATGAGGTAAATTACAATTGTGCAAAGGTGTGCATTTTTTTCTTGCAAGTGTAGTTGAACCTCTTACATTGATTGTACTTTTAGACATTGGATTTTACCGTACATAGTTTATGCTCATGCGGTCTCTAAATGATACAATATTTATTCATTGTTTTAGCCATTCACAGTTTATACTCTTGCGGGGCTGAAATATGGTGAGAAATCCAAGATGTTGGGTTTTGTTTTACCACACGTAATTTATACTCATGTAGGCTAGGAATAGTACAATATTTTTTTTTGTTTTGAGCCATACACAGTTTATACTCTTGCAGGCTAGGAGTGTGGTGGGGGAACTTGAGATGTTGGGTTCTATTTTTCCGTATGCAGTTTATGCTCATGCAGGTCAGAAGCAGTACAAGTTTTTATTTGTTTGGGCTGTACACAGTTTATACTCTTGCGGACCAAGATTATGGTGGAAGAACCTGAGATGTTGGGTTCTATATTTGTTGTACACAGTTTATGCTCATGCAGGCTAGGAGCGGTATAAGTTTTTTTTTGTTTGGGCCGTACACAGTTTATACTCTTGTGGGCCAGAAGTATGGTGGAAGAACTCGAGATGTTGGGTTCTATTTTTTTCCATGCGCAGTTTATGCTCATGCGAGCCAAGAGCGGTAGAAGTTTTTTTTGTTTTGGCCGTACATAATTTATACTCTTGCGGGTCAGGAGGATGGTGAAAGAACCCGAGATGTTGGGTTCTATTTTTTTCTGTTCGTAGTTTATGCTCATACGGGCTAGGAGCATTACAAGATTTATAAGGGTAGTATCTTTTGAGAAACTTTCAGTTGATGGGGCCAAGATGCAGTCCTTCTGGTGTGATGAGGAGATATACATCATTGGAGTAGACTTCTCTTACCACATGTGGTTCGTCCCATTTGGGATTAAACTTCTTTCCCAAACAGTGAGACAAGATGATGGGTTGTCGAACTATAAGCACCAAGTCTCCAACTTGAAAAGACCTAAGCCAAACTTTCTTGTTGAATACATGAAAGAGGTGAGTCCGGTAGCATTCTAGTCTTTGTTGTGCTTTCAACCTCTTTCATCTAGTGCCTCGAGTTCTGCAATCTACAACCTTGCATTTCATCATTTGTAAGCCCTACTTGGATAGCGATCTGCAATGATAAGATTTGGCATTCCAGTGGAAGAACAGATTCTACACCATATACCATGGCATATGGTGTAGAATGAGTAGGAGTTCGGAATGATGTGATATACGCCCATAGCGCTTCCCTAATTTTAATCTTTCTTAACTTTGATATAGTCTTTTCAAGTAGCTTGCAAATAGTCTTATTGAATGCTTCATCAAGTCCATTGGCGGGAGTATTGTACATGGTAGAAAGTCATCATTTTATCCCAAACTTTTCACTGAATTGGTCCATCAAATGTTATTCTTGAATGACTTTCTTTTATCTATGACAATGTACTGCGGGATTCCATAGAAGAAGACAATGTAGTTCTTGATGAATTGTACCATAGTCTCTTTCTTCACCTTCTTAAGAGGAACCACTTTCAGCCCACTTTGAAAAATAGTCTGTTGCAGCCAAGATGTAAAGGTGTTGTTTTGATGACTTTGGGAGTGGACCAACTACATCTAGTCCCCACCCATCAAATGGCCATGAAGCGACCGTAGGGTGTAATGGTTCTAGAAGTTGATGAATGTAATCTCCATGAAATTGACAAGCTTAGCATCGCTTCACATATTCCATCGAATCTTTCACCATTGTTGGCTAGGAAAATCTCATCATCTTGAATTGGTCATGGAGTTTCAGTCCAGATTGATGTGCTACACACACTCCAGAATGTGTATCCTTAAGAGCTCCTTGAACTTCATCATTTCCAAGACATCTCATGAAAACGTCATTGAAATAATGACGATAAAGTTGATTGTTAAAGTATAAAAACTAGAGTGCCCGCACGTCGCTGTATTTCGATCTTATGCTTTAGATCATCTGGTAGCTTCCCATATTACAAGTAGTCAATAATCGATTGCCTGTAGTCTTTAATTTCAATTTTAAATACAGAGACAACATTACTGTGTTGATACTCATCCCTAAAGTATGTCAAAGGAGGTAGTACCCATCGTTGACAAACAGAAACTATGGTTGTTTCTTCTTCAGGCAAGGCTAAAGTAGATACAAGATTTGATAAGGCATTCACCTGTTTACTCTCACTTCTTGGAACATGCCCAATGGAGTTGTCTTCAAATTGTTCCAAAAGCTGAAAAACACTGTGGTATGGAATCAAGTCTGGTTTTTGTACATCATACTCTGTTAGGAGTTTATTTATGATAAGATGAGAATCTCTATATACGTTGAGCTAGTGAAGTTGTAACTCTAAGGCCATCTCCAACCCAATGATGAGTGCTTGGTATTCAGCTACATTATTTGAGCACAATTGCATTAAGACAAAGGAGAAAGGTAACACTTTACCTTGTGGGATGACAAACACCACTCCTGCCCCAGCTTCATCTCTATGTGTAGTGCCATCGAAAACCATTTTCCATGCTAGTGGAATATCCAAGTAAAAGACTTTTTCATCAGGCAAGTCTTCAGATAATTCCTATTTTGTTGGGATTGGGTGATCAACAATGAAATCTCCCAAGACTTGTCCTTTCACTGCCTTTTAAGACACATAGGCGATCTTGAATTCTAATAAGAGGAGCCCATTTAGTCAATCTTTTAGAGAGTACTGGTCTTGTCATGATGTACTTAAGAGGATTATCACGTGAGATGAGCCGAACAGTATATGTCAACATGTAGTGTTGAAGCTTATTTGTAGCAAAGATGAGAGCAAGATATGTCTTCTCAATGGGCGAGTAGTTCAACTTTGCTTCTATTAGAGTTCGAATTAAGTAGTAAAAAGCATTTTCTTTCTCTTCATCATTGACTTGTGCAAGAAGTGTCCCCAAGGACTGTTCTTGAGCCGTGATGTAGAGAATCAATGGTTTTCCTAGAATTGGTGCAACTAAAAATGGTGGCTTAAGAAGATATTCTTTTATTTTCTTTAGAGCATTCCTACAATCATCATCTCACACAAAAGGGTGTGTCCTTCTTCATCAACCGATTAAAGGGTTAACAGCGGCTTGCCAAGTTTGAAATGAACCTTCAGATATAAGCAAGTCTTCTTTGTAGGCTTTTCAACTCATATACATCTTTAGGCTCTGACATATTTTTGATGGCTTTAATTTGTGACTAATCAATTTCGATGTCATGATGTCGAAGTATGAGGCCAAGGAATTTTTCTAAAGTAACTCTGAACGCACACTTCAATGGATTCATCTTCAGTTGATATCTCTGTAATCGATTAAAAATGTCATGTAGATCTTTGAAATGGTTTGTCCTCTTTCTGGACTTTACAACCAAATCATCTACGTTGCATTTAACGACTTTAAAAAGCATATCATCAAAGATTTTCTACATGTCATGTTGATAAGTAACTCCAGCATTCTTCAAATCGAACATCATAATGTTGTAGCAGTATATCCCTTTTGGAATGCGAAATGCAGTTGACTCCTCATCCCTGGGTGCCATTCAAATATTATTAAAGTCTGATGAGCCATCCATAAAAGGCAACACTTCATGACCTATAGTGGCATTAACCATAAGTTTAGTGATGGGAAAGGGAAAATCATCTTTAGGACATGCATAATTTAAATCTCTGAAATCAATACACACCCGTATTTACACATTCTTCTTTTTCACTAGTACTATGTTGGCAATCCATGTTGGGTATTTTACTTCTAGGATGAAGCATGCTTCAATCAACAATTGATTTCAACATTAATTTTTGTAAGCAACTTAGGCCAAAAGCAACGTTGTTCCTGGTTGATAGGATGTACACCGTGCTTGACAGCGAGATTATGAACCGTCACTTTGGGATCAAGTTTAGGTATTTCTTTGTAACTCCAAGTGAAGACATCTTTATACTCTTTGAATAATTTGAAGTATGATGTTTCTTCTTCTGGACTTAAAGAAGCATTTATGTAAGTGGGTTGAGGGTCCTCTTCAGTACTAAGGTTTAACTCCTTGAGTTCATCAACAGTTGTTGTCCCCCTTCTTCGAAGACTGGAGGAGCTTCTTCAAGTTCATCATCTAAGGAAAGTTCTTCAATCATTTGGACTATGATATGGTTAACTGAAGCAATGTCTTTAGATCCCTCCTGATGATTGTTAGAATCCTCATTTTGCATAAGCTCATTCTCACCACTGGGATTTTAGCTTGGTTGATTAGTAAAAACCACAGAGTGTTGCTTAACAACCAAAGTTTTGCTTGAAGATACTTCTAACTTCATTATCCATTTCATGCAAGAAATGATTGAAATTCTTGGTTCATCATACCCTTTAGCCACAGTAGGATTTAACTTTTGTCGGTGCCATCTTTGGATCCCATTTTTTGGTTTGGCATTGCGAGACTGTGGACCAAGGCATGAGAATATAGACCTTTTTCATAATCGAGTTTGTTAATTAGACATGGCTGCTTGCCCCCTAATCGATCAAAACCTAAGCGCGTGAAGTTGCTCTACTAATCCGATCAAAAGTAGAAGAGCATGATGGTACTGACTTTCAATGAGTGGATGTTTTCTTCTTGCTTGAAATGTGAACAAGCTTTAGAGGAGTAGATCCAACACCAACTCTAGACGGGAGCACTTTCTCTCCTGCCACTCGTAACCTGCATTGTGTTGCAGTCAATCCATGCATTACATCACCCGTTTGTGTAAGAGAAAGTTTAACTAGTTTTTGTAGCTCTCCTTTTTCATATCTAGCCTTCTTAAAAAGCTTACAAACAATGGGATCATACCACCCCTCTGGCCATCGCTCAATTGCAGAAGATTTTACCTTGTCAGTTTATGATGTAGTGGGTGCTGACGTGAATGCCTTTACAAACCCTTTTAGAGATGGTTTAGAGAACATTGTGTCTGAAACAACGCGGATTGGAAGGATTAAGTTTCCTTGCAGTGTCTTAAGGTCGGCCTTTGAAAGAGGAGATTTTTCTTTATTAGTAGTTTCCTTAAATAATGAATCTCCCTCTTTTCGTCATGACTTTGGCACGTAATGCAATATTGGAGTTGCCTTTATGACTATAGAAAGTGCTACCTTTGGTGAGGACTTACAACTTTCTTGGTTATTTTGATGATTTGTGGTAGGGAATGACACTTGCTAAGTCTTGGACTTCTTTCCCTTTGTGAACTTTATTAAAAACGGAGACAGATACAGGTAATGCTTTTAGAATCACTTCCTCCTCTATGTAAAATTTTGCATCAGCGAAATATGCTTTAGCCTTAGTGAATGGTTGAATTTCGGCCACAACCCGCTTTTGCACTCCATCTTGATAATATTTAAAGCATTGGTGCAAAGTGGAAGGAGCCACTCTGTTTCATGTAACCATAGGCAACCAGGGAGAAGATGATATGACTTTTTGCAATCAATCACATGAAAAAGTGTGGTTGACTCCAAGTCTCCAATGGTGAGTTTAAGCCGGATCATATCAATTGCTCATTGTCCACCTTAGTTAAAGCCTTGAATCATCAGCTTGTTATGAGCCAGTTCAATTGTGGAGATGCATATTTGCCTCATTGTACGAATTGGCATTAGGTTCACTACAAACCCACAATCAAGCAGGATGCATCAAATTTTGTACTTAAGAATATACTTGTAACATACAAAGGCCTATTGTGTGGGCGAGAACTAAGTTGCAAATCCTCATCTGTGAATGTGATTGTAGTTATACAAGAAGTATTTAGCTCTGGCTTGCTACCATGGGGGAACTCTCTTCTCCTACTTCTAGGTTTTCTTTCAACTATTTAAGAAGATTATTACTTGAAATTTGTTCTTCACCGTTCAAGGAAACAGAATTTGCATCAGACATATCCTCAACATCGCCCTTAGATAACTCGCCTTCATGGACTGCATAACAAGAGACTGTTAGAAATATGTGTCCTGACAAAGCCATTCACATAAAATATAAGCATGATTAATTAACTATCATCACAAGAATTTGTTTATTTATATGGGTAATTATTTGATCTCATGAGATGAGATAGGTGGTCCTCAGGTAA
>JAOXJP010131933.1:0-13575 GCA_025762735.1 Platanus orientalis | reverse complement strand
GGTTTTAAGTGGTGTTATTATTTTTGGTCTAGAATCAATAGATCGAAAATCATAGTAAATAATAGATTTAAGATCGGTGTAACTCATGCATAATAATTCTTGTCGAAAGTATAGATATATATCAGTGAAATTTTGCCAAAATTTCATCAATGTTTTGCTAATATTGACTTATTTTCAATGACATTTTCGAAGAAATTTTGAAATTTTTGTATTCCCCTTGTATTTCATTTCGCTATCCCTTGAAGTAAGAAAATTTCGATAAAATTTCAAGAAATTTTGTTAAAATTTTCTTGAAATTTTGAATCATGGACCTATCATGTAATAACTAATGCTTTAACTATTAGAAGTACAAAATTTTACTAGTTTTAAAAAAGCATAAAAAACTATATATTTAAATTATAAGGGTTGTTTCTTTTAAAAAATCATTGATTTTACTAGGACTTGAACCCAATACTTATTGTATAAAACCATTTTTATCAATTAAGCTATATATTATTGATAATTTTTAAATAATTAGTATATTATATATAATACATATATATTATGTATGTAAATGTTCAGGCCTGAGCCCGGCCCATACGAACCCCTACTAAGGACTCCTTGAAATATGGTAGCCCGGCCCAAACGCACCCCTACTAAGGACTCCTTGAAATATGGTATCACTCATAAAGCCTCGCTCTCTTTCCCTCTTGTATGTCATCATTATTACTCACAACGGGGACTCAGTGACCTCAGGGTTTGTGTACTCAGCTCATTCACTATCCCTTGTAATCTCCCATAATTGGATAATGTCCGGCCTCTTTACGGCTTGTCTGGCCTAATAGGTTGACACATCACCCAAAAAAAATAGGTCAAACAGGATCCAAACCATCCCTGTTTGGTGATGTGTTGACCTGTCAAATCAGACAGGTCCTTATAGGCCGGAGAAGATCCAAACCGTACAGAGAAATACTTAGTTAAGAGAAAGAAAGAGGTAGAAAGAATCAACTGACATAGTGTCATATGACACCCATGGAAATGGAAGCAAAGCGGATTTCTAGAGCAACCCGGAAGCACCAAGGCGCCGGGTGACACACGAGTGGAAAAGTGAACCACCACAAAAAGAGAACCACTGTTGGGTGTTTTTTCACTTTTTCTGCTCATGTGTCACTCTATGCCTTGGTGTTTCAGGGTTGCTCTAGTCCACTTTGCAATGGAAGGGGGTGATCGGATGGAAAGTTACAGCAATGAGGATGTGTGCCCTGGTTTAGGATTTAGTAGAACAGAGATTGGCATTTAGAGAAGGCGTTACGAGTAGGGTTGTTAATGAACTGAGCTAGCTCAACTTAACTCAACTTGTAATTAGCAAAACTTGAACCTTGTTGAAACTTGTTGAGCCAAGCCTAAACCTCCAATTAAGCTCATTTAGCTAAGTGAGTCCTAAGCTTAGCTGCATTACACTCAACTCACAATAAGAGTTTCTTATGTATATGATATAGAGGGAATGCTAACATACAGACTTAGATGGACTGATTAACATTCTAGTCTTTTTAATTTAGACAAAAGATACCCTTATATTAATATAAATTAAATAATATGATAATATTATTTAGCGTTATTTAATAAGATACCTTGCTGCAGCTGATCATTTAGCGTTGTTTTATTGTTGCCTTCTTCTTCAATCCTATATCAACAGTGACCAAAAAATGAAATGTTGGATGCAACAAATGGAATCAACAGATCGGTGCTCTCTGAATCAACATTCTAAACCTCTAAAACTCTTCTTTCTCTTAAAGATCAGATCTTTTCTTTTTCTTTTTCTTTTTAATTAAACAAGAAATTTTAATGGCATATCAATTTGATTTTCCTTTTGACTCTGTTCTTTCTTCCTTTCTTGTTTTCGGCCTACATGTATGAGTTATTTCCTCTTGATCTTGAGACACCATGGTGATGGAAATCTTTTTGTTTAAGACAAAGGTGAGAAAAAATATTAAGAAATATTCTTCTGAAATGAAAATTGTTTGCAATAAAACTAAATCGACATGGTAGAGGTACAATCTTTTTTATTCAAATAACTACAATCTTCAAGTTTTCAGATCTTGAAATCCTCTTTCTCTACCTTTATTGTTTCTTTGAGTTTTCATGATCCACTAAATCCTTAACTCCAACCCTATTTTATTTAGCTTTCTTTAATAACCCTTGAAAATTTTATCTTAAAATATTACGAGCAAATTTGAAATGTTAATCCTTCTCAAGTTCTTTTTTGAAAAGGACAAATTATCTCATCTAACAGTTTTATTTAATGTGATTGTAAGTTTCTTTTCTTAAGATGATTTAGTGGTATGTCTTCATCTCTTTTTATAAAGTTTGATTCTATTAATTGATTAGTTTGGCAGTCTGTCTCCTTCTTTTGTCATGGGATTAATTTAGCTGGTTTGCAATCAAATGGAGGAAGATGACAGTTAAATAAAATGATAAAATTGATATAAGGGTAATTTAGTCCAAATAAAAAGGGGTAGTTGCTAAGCTTCCTACACAATCATGCAATATTTATATATGTTTTAGCTTTTTGTAGCATGGGTTTTCTTTTCTTTTCTTTTGTATTTTTTTGTTTGTGCTACAAAAAGCTACAGAAAAATTTACTACAAATGATCACCCACCATATATATATATATATGCGAGAGCAAGAGCAAGAATAGGTAAAGAAAGACAAAGGCAAAGAGAAATAAAAATACAATATAAATTTTACTACAAATCCTTCTCTTAATAAAAAATAATTAAAAAAGACAGGGTATTTGAGTTTGGGGAGCTACGCCTGAGGCAAGCATTCCTCAATCTTAATAAAGAGCCTAAGCTTGGAACTGGACCAAGCCATATCCTAATCTATCCTTGTGTGACAAGCCTGAATTGAGCTAGGCAAATTCATCCCTAAGGATTTGGTACAACCCCATTAGGTCATCCCAAGGTAGCCCGGCATCAAAGGCCAACACATCAGTGCTGAAAAGTAATAAAAAAAATCCTTAAAAAGTGTAAAATCACTTTTTTGACACTGATGTGTTGGCCCCTAATGTTGTTCTGACCTTGGGCTGATCTTTGGGGTCGCACCAAATCCAACGTGAAACTCATCTTTGGCTCATTGACAGCCCCTAATCATGTCATGATCGAAGGGCTTGATAGAAAGGATTACATATTGCAATATGGTTACTTTCCGCAATAATTTTATTGATTAGTTAAGCCTTGTGCAGTTGATTGGACTCAAAAAATAGTGGCACTGTGCGTTAATATTTTAGTGTTTATATGCACCCCCACCTATAAATATAAACAAAGTGCTTATTGACATTTTACTGCCTTGACAAAACTAACAATGTATCTTAGGAGACGTCATGGATTACACCAATGCACCCAATTGATAGAAACCTTCACCTCCTAGGTATTTTTTTTTTCCTTTTTTCTGTGGGAACTGATGAACTACTTCTCTAAATCTTGTAGTTATTAAAGAATCTATTCCAACGTTTTTGCAATGGCTCTACTATTCTGTCTTCAGTGATACCTTTCTTCTATCAGTTTTAAAAAAAAAAAAATTCAATCAAGTGGTTTTGTGGCTAAGATGCTGCATTAATAGACTGATTAAAAGTGCCACAAGTCCTAATAAACGTCGTCATAGCCTCTGTCTGCATCCATTCCTGCTCGTACAGGTGACAACGTTTCATTTTCAAAGCCTTTAAAAAAAATGATAATTGCATCCTCCGGGCCATGTTCAAAAAAAGACAAGTTGACAATACTTTGTTTACGTGTTTGTGTCTTGTTACATGAACAGGGGCAATTGAGGGTGTTCATGCAAATGTACAACCTGATCCAATTATGAAAATACCCCTACGTGGGCACATGTCTATCTACAATCATTTTGTTTGTTACTAGTTTGCTTGGTGATGCAACTTTTGCTCAAATTCAATGATCAAGATAATGAATTCGTCTTTTGGTAGCTAAACATTTGTCGTGTTGTTTGCTCTCGAATCCTTGAATCATAAGCTTTAACGTTCATAATCAATGCTTTGGTTTTCAAGTAGAAACTGAGACCGTGTATTCGATCTCATTGTCATTCAGAAATGGAGGAAATGGAAGCAGAGAAGAAGCTGGTTTTTTTCTGTAAATGGTGAGAGATTCGAGCTCTCGAGCATCGACCCTTCCACTACTTTGCTTGAATTCTTACGTACTCAGACGCGTTACAAAGGTGTTAAACTTGGTTGCGGTGAAGTTTAGTTATTTCTCTGCTTTTATTTTCTTGTTAGGTACTTTTAGTTTTGTGATGTCTTATTTTTTGAGTTCTGATTAATCTGGACTTATGGGTTTCTATGTGGGTATTTATTATTTGAAGGATAGATGGGTTTTTTTATTTTGGATTTTTCTAATGTTGGTTCTTGTGAATCTTGATTTCGCTTTTGCTTTTTTCTTTTCTCTTTTTCTTTTTTTCTCTTTTTGTTTTCTGTTGAATTTAAACGCAGGCAAGGCTTCTCTAATCGATGGTTTAGTTTTTCTTTTTGGATTTTCATATGAATTATTTTATGAATGGGCCGGTCTTGTGTTTCATTATGTTACTTGAATTATTTGAACTTTCATGTTTGATTTGTTTGAAATAATGGGATCAATAGCAATAATATAGGTTTTGTTTATCCAGGTTTTTTAAACTATAAATGTGAAGATATCTTCAATAGGTTGCTTGCATTTTGATTCTTTTCCATCTTCTCAAAATGAGTTGTGTTTGCTTTTCTTTCTTCTTTTATGTTATGATTAATTTATTATGAATAACTAATTTATTAGAAAGAGAGGCAAAAATAGATGGAGAAGGTCAACAATACAGAACAAAGGAGCAAAAAAGAAAAATACAAGGGACAAAACTAGCCCATATCTATTCATGTGAAAGATACAAGAGTGTCAGTCTCAAATAAGGTCATTGATAGACAGTCCCTCAAAATCTTTTGAAGCTTTAACCAGGAAGCTATATCATAAGTAATAGAATCAATGACTTCAGAGAGAGTTTTATCTATGGTATCAAATATCTTCTTTTTATTCTCCTCCTAAATCCCCTATGCCATGGAGGATGGCCATCCAAAATTTCTTACATCTATCTTCGTGGATTGGGGCTCGCAATTGCCTTATAAGATTAATGAACCAAAACATTGACCCATCTACTGGTAGCGAGATGAACCACCTCCCTAAGCTTAAGCTGTGTTTTTGACTCTTTCCTCGTCTCTAACCATCTTGTTAGACAAATGTAAGAATTTTGCTAAAGTCGAGGTCGTCACCTTTAAACATTATTGAGCATATATGATGTTTCAGATTTTGATATGATTTGAAGCTCTATACAGACTTGGAATCATTCTCTGAATTGTGTCTATTTGCCTAAAAAGTGCAAGAAAAGAAAATGGTAAGAATCTAAGAGAAAATTGTATTTTCCCACCATTTCAATCAATAAATACTAGAAAACGAATGTGAGACAAAATATACTATGGTCAGAAAATCTCAAAAATTGAAGGTTGTGTTTGGATTCGTGGAATTGGAGAGCGGAAATGAAATTGGGGGATAGAATTGGTTTTTCCATTGTTTGGATACGTAACAGGAATGGTAGAAATATAATTGTCAATTCCACTATGGAATTCAAGAGTGAAAAAAATAGTCCATTTTTATTGATTTAAAATCCATAGGGGAGAGGAGTTACTTTCCAATTCTTCATTTTGAGAATAAAAAAGAGCATGACCAATAGGCGTTTTAAGTTAGAGCAAGGTATGAGTGAACTCAACTCGTAATACAAGACTTAGGCCTGAACTAGTTTCATTCTAAAGAGGTAGCTTCAAACTAAGTTCGGGATTGTCCAAAATTCAAAGCCAATAAGTTGTTAAGATTATAAATAAATATTTAATTATAATTTTTTTTCAATCACAATATATTTCTAATTTATACTATAATTCAGTCCATGCTTCACTATTTAAGCTAAAAGTAACATCGAGCCTAAAACTTAGGCCCAAACTCAACCTAGCTCGAAATAAAATTAGCCAAGCTTGTCTAAGCTTTGGCTCAAATAGTTCAAGCTTTGAGATAATCCGTCTCAAAACTGACCTAAATGATTCCAATTTGAATCAAGATCATCTCAATTTGGATCAATATAAGTCAATCTCGATCTCATGGTTCCAATGATAAGAAAAATAGTGGTGGAGGCAGATTAAGAGTTGATCTAGCTGATCAATAGTCATTCTAACTAAACCTAACAAAACCAAATGATCTCGATCCCTTTGATGGCTATTGATGGAGAGATCCCATGATAATGGCAATCTATATGGTTGACTCAAATTGAACGTAGCTTATCCTAATTTGGATTAGGTGGTCTGGATCAAGATCAACTCATTCTCAATCTCATGGTTATAATGGTAAGAAGAGGTTAGGTTTTCAACGAATTAATGTTCTTGATTGAGGAGTATGAAAAACTTTGTTTACTCTCCAATTCCATGGATCTCAACAAGTTGATCCAAACAAAAGATTTCAATTCAAAGAATTTCATTTTAGAGGATTTCAATTCAATGGATTTTTATTTCAGTAGGTAAATTTCATTTCCATAAATCCAAATACAACCGAGGTGATTTTCCAAGTGGCAAATAGGCGCCTCTTAGAAAATTTTCCTAAATTTTCTTTGTCAACAAGCACAGCCTAAAGGAGTCAACATTGATATCATTAACTCTTGTGAGAATTGGTCAGCAAACCATATTCTTTTTACTTGGGGGTAAGTCACTATGCATTATGCAAAGTTAACTTTATGGCTTGCTTGCGAACAATATATTAAGGATTGATGGAGACTCTTCTCTTCTCAAGATTCATTCTCGTAAGAACCACATCCTTGTAGGCTCTATAAACAAAGTGTCAAACTTTTTGCAGGCACTTATAAGCTCCAAATATTCTTTCAAAAGTTATTTTAAGAAATGTCAACATTGGATAAAAGTGTTGAATATATTGTCAATTTCATGCACAAAAAGGGATGTATTTAGTTGAGCTTGGAGTAGGATTCATGGTTTGTAATGTTGTATTAAATTGAGTATGTAAGTCCTAGTCCAATTCCAAGTCAAGGTCAAGAGATGCATTGAAAGCTGAAGATGGACCTACTAAAGAAGAGACTTTCAAGTTTATCAAGAGAAGTCTCAAGAGCAATAGTATAAGCTTCAACAACTCGTCCTTCAGAGCCACACAGGTATACAAAGGTAAAATGTGTGATGTGAATGTATTTAACCAAACCCAACCTAGGTGCGTTCAGAAGGCCACCCGTAGACCTAGAAAGCTAAAATCATTTAAAGGTTGGTATAATTTGTGTTAAATTTGAAAATGAATATGAAGGACCACAATGATAGATACCAAGGTTATTGGTTGAACAAGTTTCAGAAGTTTTGGAATGATTTGGACACTCCCAGGATCAAACCCAAGGTCTAAGCACCTATAAAGGTTATTATGAACCTCTAGGATCGATCCTAGAGAATGAGAAAGTTAAAAAAACCAGAACTTTTATATTCTAGGATCAATCACAAAAAACCTAGGATAAATCCTAGGTTTTCCATGATTGATCCTAAGCTCCAAATTTTACATTTTATGACTTGAATTTTGCCAAAAAACCTTCCAACTATGGGGGATATGTTGATCGATACATCTCTAACCCATTAGGTTTTCTAAAACACTATATAAGGAGTTTAATCCCTCGAAATTAAAGAGACTTACAACTCTACGAGATACTACATTCATTTTTGCTAAAAAAAATGTTCATAAAAGAGGGATTTTTTTGTGTTTGTGCTTTAAAGGAGAAGATCTTCTCATCTTTGATGGTTGATTGAGTTTACCCATGAACTCTTAAGCTTAGTTGGCATGCAAATCAAAGGAAGTTCATGCATTAGGGCATCAAACCCTAAACCCTCCAAAGTCTCCAAGTTCTAAAGCTATAAAATAATGTAAAAATATTATTAACTTTATATTTGTGTGAATATTAAGCTAGGTGGTTATAACTTGATTATTTGGAGCTTTGATTTACTATGGAATTAATTGGTATACAAGCCTATATTGAGGTAACCACATTATTGATTATTACTCATCTTTTATACAATATTTAAGAGGAAAATCTCTAAGACTTTAATTTTTATTTGATAGTAGAGATTGTCTAATAGTGAAATCATTTGCATATAAGCCTTCAAAGAGGCATTTACTAATATTCCTCACTTGATATAGTTTAGACGAATCAAATTATACTTAAATTTTGAAAATCAACCTATGAAGAAGAATATGTAATTGAGTTTCATACTATTTAAATAATCTTTTATGTGATTTTACCTTTGCTAAAGTCATTGAAGGTTTGCTTACACTCGTCGGAACCACCAAGTGTGTATTGATAGTAACCGAAGTTCAATGAATTGAGATTTGTTGTTAGGTTTATTAATTTTCCTAAATAGTGTGTGAACTATTAATAAAAATTAAAGTAGCTTGGAGGTGAGCTTTTTAATAGTAGACGTAGGCCTGGATTGGTCAAACCACTATAAACTTTGTCTCCTGTGTGATTGTGTTATTTTTATCTTTTTCAATTTGATATCTCATCTAAACTTATTGCATGCATAAATTGAACAACCATACATGTAGTCCATTCATCACACACTTGTTAATTGGGACAATTAAAAAGTAAACAAGAATTGGAAGATATATATATATATATATATATATATATATATATATATATATAAGTGTAATCCTATTCACCCCTCCCTTCTAGGATTCCAGGACATTAAACTTAGAATTTCAAAAAGACTATAGTCCAAAGGGTTAGATTGATTTTGACTTTGGGAAGCAAGATGGTTGGCTTATTTGATTGTAAAAAAATCCTTTACGATTTGGACTCAAACTAACTCATATTGTATGAGCATACACCGTACAAATTTTAATGATCTCTCTACACTTCTTCAAGCATATCAAGAGCAAATCCTCTATAATGAAAATGAGAGTGTTTAAAGTGTTGTGATATTCAGTACTTGACATGTAGTTAGGAGTTTTAAAATTTGGGGACATGTGCTTTCATTTTGGCCACATGTCAAGTGTTGAATATCACAACACTCTATAACCACACTTGTTTTCCCTATAGAGGATCCATTGTAAAGGATATCACATTATGCAACTCCACCACCTTCTTTTGCTATGAAGTTTGAACTTTAATCAATCTAATCTTTCACCTTTCTAGCATTACAACCTAAGGGTAAGGGGAAGAGATTTTGAACCATTGATTGTGGAGATCCAAGGATCCTCTTAAAGGCTGATATCTTCTCCCTCTCCCATCTCTCTTAACCCTTTCTCCAGAATGTACCTATTCTTTAGATTACATTTCCAATCCCATGAACCCATGGAATAAGATTTAGACTTTAGAATGTCACAGTTAGGGAAATATATTAATTTAAGAGCTTTACCCAAAGAGCTTTAGGATTTTTAATGATCATTCATTCTTACTTAGTTTACAAAGCTAAATTTAAAACATGAAAGTCCTAATAACCATACCCCATTCACCTTTAGACTTTTTTAGAGTCTCCAACTTCATCCAAAGGATTTTCTTTTATTATTTTTTTGCTCCCACCAAAAATTACTTCGCCTTGAGTTAATGGAACTACATATTTTCTTTAGGATCAACAAAGCAAGTCATGGCAAAGGAAGGAATTTCAAAGACCACTACTTCTAAAAGAATTTCTTTCCCAACTTGAATTGGGAAAATAATTTTTCTTTCCAACCTTGAGCTTTAGAGGCCATTTTATCCTCAAGATAGGAAAACAAGGTTACCTTATTTAAGCCTGTACTTAAAGGGATGCCTAGATACTTGCTAGGAGAAGAGGTCGGTGTAATTCTTAAGGGCCCTAGATATTCTTCTAATTTTCTTGGTTTATCGATATTGAAGATAATCTAAAATAACCTCTAAATGAGATGCTTCTTTGAAATTTGAAAGAAATTATTATATATGATAGATTTTCTTCATATCAACTCTTGAAAAAATATGACAAATGTCCACAAAGAGAGTATATGTGAAATAGATGGGCTAAACATTTTAATTTTAATCTTGCAATTTTCTTATATGAGTCCAATATAATTAGATAGAGGATAGGCATTCCTAACACAACAAGAATAGAAACAGAGACAAGGAATCTCCTTGTCTTAATCCTATTCAAGGATGGATGGCAACTCTCGAGAATTTATTAATTGATCAAAATCTTATAAGAAACTACAAAAATGCAGTTAATTTCTAACCTATTCCATCTAAATAGTATTGAAAACCATTAAATCCATAATTTTTATAAGGTAATCCTATTATACTATGTCATGTGCCTTTCACATATCTAATTTAATTGCCTTTAAGTTTTTTTTCTTTTTCTTTTTACATTTCCCTTTTTAAATAATTTTATTATCTCATGGGCTATAATGATATTAATTGATTTTTTTATCCTTAATTAACATACTTTGATTTTGGGAAATGAGATCTAGGATAACTCTCTTTAACCTATTATCCATTGATTTAGATATAATCTTACATATAGCATTGCACAGGATTATAGGTCTAAATTAGATCATATTTTCAGGTTTATAAGCTTAATTAGGAATGAGAGTTAAGAAAGTATTATTGATTAAAAAAAGGGGGGGTTGGTCATTGTTAAAGAAATTTAGGGCAGCCCCAACTACTTCATCACTTAGCAGGTCTCAATATATAATGTTGAAGGAAACCAATTAGAAAGGCGTCCAGCCTAGGGGCTTTCAAGCTTCCAAGATTAAATGCTCATTTCTAATTTCTTCTCTCAAGAAAGGGAAATCAATGAAATGTTTAGTTGAATCTAACAGAAGATAGTGGATATTTTAAGAACTAAACTCTATGCTATTGGAAGATAAAGAATGATTGTTAGTAAAATCCTTAGCTATCGACCTATCGCTAAGTCCCCCTTAATCTAGTCTCCTTTTTCATTCTTAAGAAAATCAATTATATTCCTAGCCCTACAAATTAATGTGCAAATATGAAAAATTACGAGTTTTTTTCACTCCACTTCAATTCATGTAATCTAGATTTTATTTAACCTAAGATATTATCATTTAGAGTTTTACTTTTAAGGAACAATTGTTTCTCCCCCAATTGCTAAAAAAATGGAACAAAATAACCTTTGGTGACATTAAGTTGAACAAAGCTTAGTGATTTCAATATTTTTCAATGTTATACAACACCTTTAACTCTAATTACTTTGTTTGATTATTTCCTTTTCTATTTTTTTAATTTCTCTTATGACACTAGTTTATTAGCTAGCCCATCATTATTGTAGTTTATTCTTCTAACATCTTGCACCTTGAACAATTTGGTTCTTAACTCTTCCACTCTTTGATCAACCCTCCTAAATATACTTCTATTCCATATCTTTAATTTTTGCTTCACAAACTTGAGTTTTTGAGCCATCTGAAAAAGTGGGTTTCCCTCAATTTGGATACTCTATTCCTCTCACACAACATTTAGAAAATTCTTATGTTGCCACTACATATCAAAAAATTTGAAAGATTTTGGTTTTCCTGTAGATATTTCCCCTGTCACTATAATGCTTGGAGAATGATCAAAAATTCTAGAAAGAAAGAAGTTTGCATCAAATGATGGAAAAGAAATGACCCAATCAGTATTAACTAGGACCCGATCCAATTTGGATTCAATCTTCTCATTTCCCACTTGCTTATTCCACCAAGTAAACTTTTCCTCCTACCATTTTAAGTCACGCAACTCAGCACGTGACAAAATTCTACTCACATGAGTAGAAAACCATTCTGGTGAGTAAAGAGCCATAAAAAACAATCCAATAAGTGAAACCACCAGAAAGGTAACATGTGACATGTTTCTTGCATGGCTAAAAATTTCACAAGTCTTTCAAATACTCTCAGAAGCACTATACAACACTTGACACATGGGTAGAAGTGCAAAATGAAGTTCATAGTATATGTGTCAACACCATATACAATTTAACGTGTTTGAGTAAAAATTAGGTCATGCAAGTAAAACAACACAGATAAGAGGTGGATGGCATGTTTCGTTTTGCACCCCCAGGAGTCAATAACACTTGTCTGATACTCGAGGGAAGCCCAGAATTAGTAGAGTTTGATTATTGTATGTGTGTGTGTGTGTGTGTGTGTGTGTGTGTGTGTGTGTAAATAAGACCATTTCAATTAAACTGAAACAACCCCAAGGAGAGAAGGAACATTAGAGAAAAGAAAGTCCTCCAACAACTGATTAGGGGGAAAATGGCAATACATAGAAAATCTACTAAAGATACCCCTCTTCGCTGGAATATGAGTATCGCTATTAAAGGATCTTTTCTCAAATTTTAAACGAACATCTAAAAATTTGTTTAGTAGAGTTTTATAATCATAAATCAGACAATGAATTAACTAAGGGGGAAAAGGTAATGACTTCAAGAGAATTGCTTTCAAGGATAATCTGTTGCAACCTTAAGGCACAAGTAATAAGAAAGCTAAGCCTAGCCACCACACTCAGCAGCAAGAGGGGAGGTATAGCATGTTGGTTTCAAAGTAGCAAAAAGGAGGCAACCCTTGTTGTCCCTACATATGGCACCCAAACCAGCCTTCCCATCAGAAGAAGTTTTCCCATCAAAATTGATCTTCACTCACTCACAAGGAGGAGACTAAGGGGTATCACTAGATGTTGAAGCTACAAAAAATGTGAAATCCTTGGTTTCACTCCATTTCTTTAGAATCCTCTAAGAGGCAACAATAATGTTAGGAGTAAAAATCTTGCTTACTTAAAAGAAACAAATTCTGAGATTTCTATATGTTCCAAAGTAATAGCAACAATCATTGAAAGTAATTGTCTTTTTTCCTTTGGAGGAATCCAAAACTATTTAGCCATTTTTTAAACCAATCAATAAAATATGTGGAGTTATCTTCATTTATTCTAAGTAAAAGGGATGAAGCAAACCAAAGTCTTTTAGCAATGGGGCATTTAATAAGATAGTAGATAGTAGATTGAATATCCTTTTTGCAAAGAAGGCATAAACCTTCGACTTTAATGTTTCTTTTAATCAGATTATTGTGAATGGGAAGGGCTTCTTTGCACATCCCCTAAATGAAGTGTTTTATTTTATGAAGGGTTTCAAGGTTCCAAACATATTATTTTGATTGGGTTGGGGAGGAGGAAGAGGGTTAAAGGCGACCCCATATGCAGATTTGACAGTGAATATTCCTTTAAAATCAAAGTGTTAAATCAGCCAATTCGGGGGGATAAACTCAAGGGGATTTTTTGAATTTGGAGCAAAGTATCTTGAGAAACATCATTTCTAATATAATCTATAGCCAAACTTCGAGGGCTATTACCAATAATGTCTGCCACTTTAGTAATAGGAGGTTTGTCCCATGAGGTTCCATGATACGGAAATTAAGATGAAGGCATCCATGGGTCTTTCAAAAAATTAATACAATTAGCTTTACTAATGTTCCAACGAATACCCTATTATTAGGGGTGGCAATGTTTGACACGACCCGCAAACCCGACACGACCCAACACGAAAA
>JAOXJP010131922.1:0-13575 GCA_025762735.1 Platanus orientalis | reverse complement strand
GGCCAAGATATGTTTATATTCTCACCTGAAAACTTTGCAACTTCTTCTGATAGTCTGGCCGTGAACCCATTAAAACTTCTTCCATAACTGTAAACTAGTGACTCTTTGGCAGAGGAACTATTGCAATTAGAGAATTTAATTGATTTAGAAAATGGAAAAAGAAAACTCCCCCTTTTTGTTGGAAGAGTCTTTTCAGAATCTGAACTAGTCAAGTGTTTTGTACAATGTAGGCAGGGATGATATCCTCTATGATGTGAATATTTATGCCAGGTCTGGAGCCACCATTCATGGGGTGCCATGTTGTGTCTGGTACCGATAAGGAGGTGTTGGTGTCAGGGCGCCCCATGAATGGTGGCTCCAGGCCCGGCGTAAATATTCATGTGGCAGAGGATATCAACCCACGTAGGCATGCCAATTAAAGCTGTCAATTGGGCCAGGCAAGCCTAAAGCTCGACATGTCCAGCCCAAAAAATAGTTGGACCAACCTAATTTCCAGTTGGGCTAAGTTTGGGTCCAATTTTTAGGGCCAAAGTTTTATTCAAGCTGAATTCGAACAGGCTCAAGTTCAACCTGAGGTCCAGCCCGGCCCGACCCGAACTAGCTAACAAGTAATAATTTTATTTATATGATAATAGCAAGTCTTTATTTATTTATTTATTTATTTATTTATTATTTTTTGGATCCATATATTTTTAACAAATTTACTATCATCAAATAGTTCAAGTGTCAACTGTTCAAAAAAAGCCCACATTATATCTATTTAAGAGAAACTATGGACCTAAAATCAGCTCAAGATTTAAGAAAAAAGTTTTAATTCAGGTAGTCCAAAACCTGTTCTTTTAAAACAGGCTAAGTTTGGGCTGACTATCTTAGGCCAAGTTCGGGCTCTGGCTGAGTTCAAGCTGGGGTAAAACACTTCAAGTTGGGTTCAGGTTGACCCTGACCCGGCTCAGCCCGGCCCAATTAACAGCCCTAATGCTGATTTACTAACAAAACCCAAATTGTAGAGTTTGCAAATTTGCTAGGTGGTAAACATGGATTAGATGGACTGATATCCTATGTGCCGCCCCCCTTGTGCAACGCTCGAGGGGGTTGTCTCCAGCAATGGTTGTCTCAAGGATACACACATATCCACTTCAGAGCTGTCAAAATTGTCTTAACCTTCCATAGAAGGAAAGGTCTCCCTGTTGCTTCTTTCTTGGCCCTTTTAGATACAAGGGTCACAAATTATGGGCATGCAGTTGTTGGTACAATCCAAACAACACTCAGTGCTGGTACTGTTTTTGTTACACTATATCCAAACTTTTGCATCCCCCTTAATGATCCTCATGCGTTCAACGCCCTGGCAGTCCAAGTCCAAATCACTAGAGCTCCTCAAATAGCCACCTCATATGCAGCAACAGTTCACCACCAAGTTGCCTACAGGATCCAGAACCATTCTTTTGATATCCCAATACATGAATTTTCTCAGTTGAAAGACGTTTTATTCATCAAGGTTGATACCAACCATGTGCCTAATTGCACATATGTTCCAAGACAGCTCACCAATGAGCAACTTCAGTTGCTACTTCCAGAAAAATGGATTACCAACTATGAAAACATGCATGCAAAGACAAAAATAGTCCACTCTATAGCCCCATTCTTTGTCAGAACGAAGGATGGTTCAGTAAAAACCAGATTCATCCCTGAGAAAGAAGCAAGATCTTCCTCTACAACATTTCTCATGATGGACCAACTAATGATCCAACTAGTATTCTTCCAGCCAGAAAATCAAGAAGAGCAAGCCATGCTTCACCAACTCCAGAAAAAGAAACACCAAGTAGTGGACTGTACTTGTAAAGATTGCAAAGCAGATTCTAGAAAAATTGAGTTAGAGCTTAAATAAGAAAGAAGGCTCTATCCCAAAAAAAAGAAAGGGAAAAAATCCCAACAGCAAATTCTCCAAGGAAAATATGAAAATGGAGATCCTGAAGTTGGACTTTTGGGTGACCCATTGGGCAAGTTTGATTATTATGTCATTTATCCTAAAAAGAAGGCAGCAACCTTCGCTTCTCTTCCTCTGGATAATTGGGGATCCACTCCACCTAGCAAATCACCTCTGCCACCCACCCTACAACCATACTACCAAAAGGCCCTTGCTCTCCTGAACAAATCCACTTCCTATAAGCCATCCAGGTCCATTCATCCTACCTTGTCACCCAAACAACCCATTGATTGTTTCATGTTCTCTCTAGAATCTTCAACTTAACAAGAACAATTTCCATCTATTGAAGATTTTGAATATCCTCAGCAAAAAGTCAAGCATCAGTGGAAGATCAAGAATCTTTCCACAAAGAACCCTGACAGCACTAGTAAAAGTGTATCCCCTGCTGAAGTTGTATTAAACTGGCAAACAAAAAATGCAATCATCCAAAACAAAACCCTGTAAAAGATTATTCACAGTCATGAATCCATGGCCCAGACAATTACCAAGAAGTTGTCTTCCATCAAAGACATTGTTTCAAAAATCCAGATCAAAATCAAGATCCTTGAAAAGGAGCTGTACACCATCGCCACCACAGTCAAAGAATTTTCAGTAGCCTCTCAACATATTGCTACCAAAGAAGTAGAGAAAAGACATCTTGAGAATCAGCTTACATCCATAAAAGCATCATCCTAGTCTCAAGAAGCCCAGCAACCAGTCTACACTCCTCCCTCTACCCAATCATTTTTATCCAATCTACCTTCTGCCCTTCAACCTTTACCATAACTTGAGTATCAATCCCAAATTGCTTTCCAGCCGCTCTTACTCAACCAACACCTTTATGATATGTTCCCGCAATCACACCACCATATAATTAAACCCCATTATTCTCAACCTCCACCCCTCACACAACCAGGAATGACTGGTTCAATCCCACCTTCCAAGCTCTCTATCTCCAAACCACAAAACCTGGTTGACCCACCAGACCCCACAATTGGAACCTCTTCCAAACCTCACCCTTCTATGTTTCCTATAGATATCTCAGAACCCATAAATCCCATTTCATCCTTCCTCAAATCCCTCTCCATCAACCCTAAACCTTCTCTTAAACTAAATGCCCTCTTTGACCTAGAAATTTCCGACCCAGAAGAATCATTAGAAGCCTTGATGCATGAAGATATGCACCAAGACCCATATGTTGAAGATCCCCAAATTAACCCCCCACCTATTTCCCCCATACCCCTTGAGCCTCAACGAAGAAATTTTCTAGATACCACAGATGTCAAAACAATTTTCTCCCTTGATGAAGTTCCCTCATCCCAATAGAGAAACTAGCTCCTCCATATGTATGTTTAGATCGATGTTGAAATGCAAGTTCCTGATGCCCGCCTCAAAGACGTTCTCAAAAAAATTTCTTCTCGACTCAGTGGACAAATGCAAGAATAGTGGATAAATCTTGGAGAATACCACCAACTCCTAGCTCTGCAAGTAACCTCCATTGACAATTTCATGACTGCTTTACATATTGAATTCCTTAGGGTAGTCACACACCAAACCACCTTCGTCAGGGAATAATTTCTCAACATGAAATGCTTCTCTTACAAGAGAAAAGATCTCGAGAGACATTACAACATGTTCAAAAGATTTTATCTCCTGAAAGGAATGGATGATCCCAATCTAAAGCAGGCCTTCCTCAACTCCCTTCCCAACCCACTTGGAAATGAAGCTTTTAAGCTACTAGAAATAAAGGGAATAGTCTTCCAACAAGCCTCCCTTGGAGAAATCTACCAGAATGCCCTCCTTGCATTGGAAAAATTATGCAGTCAGAAAAAATTTTTGACCACATTTGAAGAAATGGGAAAAAAACTAGGCACTACATGCAAAAAAAAAAAAAAAAAGATCTCTCCATCAAATGCAAGCACAAGAAAGATTGTATTTGTCCTTCCTCAAAGGAAAAGCATTTCAGGAAAGAATATCCTGACCAGTTTCCACGAAGATTCCAGCCCAAAAACTTCCAGAAATAGAAGTGCAAATTCATTTTTTTTAAAAGGTTCAAAGGAAACACTAGCATTAAGTGTTATGTCTACAATCAGACCTGACACTTTGCAAGGAATTGCCCAAACAAGAAAAAGAGAGAGATTTTTCTAGCACCTTCTCCAATATGCAGATCCTGATGAGTTTTCTGAAGCCGAATCATTATTCTCTCTCAATGAAAGAAATCAAGAAACACTTTTTGCAATCCAAGTTCCTGCAACTGATAGTGATACAAATTTAACCAGGTCTGACGAATAGTCTGAAACTTATGGAATTAAGGACATCTTTTCCATCTCCCCTCCATCTTACCATAATCAACCTATTCCCGCCGTCAAAGTTCCCATTTGATTGTCAACTTATGCAAAACCATTCCAAGTTATTGCATTCTTTGACAACAGCACTGTTGCTTCCATTATCAATCCAAAACTCCTCCCAGCCTCCCACTGAAAACCATTTTTCCAAAATTTTAGGGCAGCTAATAGCGCTCATTTTGAAATTGACAAAATTAGCAAACCCATTCTCATCCCGTTTTTTCCAACCCTCACCATCCAACACCAAGTCATTGGCTCCCATCTTTCTGGTAAAGATTTATTTAATCATTGGATTCGACATCCTTCATACCATCCTCATCTCTAGTGGGCTTCCAGAAGATTAGGATACAAGGAATATTTTCTCCATTGGTCTCCTATTCCTAAATTATACATCCATCACCTCGACCCTGATCCTTTTTCCCAAATCATAGCCACCCTCACCAACCAAAGTTGTGCTGAATCCCACAGTGAGTTCCTCTTCAAACATTCTTAACCCCTTTGGACAAACCCCCAGTTCTTTGTCACTTTACCTTTTAAGCTCAATGAAGATGTAAATCCAATTCGAGCTAGTCACAGGGGCATGAATCCAACCCATTATTCCCTTGCAGTTCAAGAACTCCTCCAACAAGAGCAAAAGAAATTGATCGAACCCACTTCATCCTAATGGGCATGTGAAGCCTTATATGTCAACAAAAGAGCCGAGTAAACCAGAGGAAAACTCCGTCTTGTCATCAACTACTAACCACTAAATCATTTTCTAGCAGATGACAAATTCTCTATCCCTCAGAGATCATCCCTCTTTCAACATCTTGCAAATGCCTTCTTTTTTTTTCCAAATTTGATCTCAAAGCATGTTTCTGGCAACTTGGAGTCCACCCACAAGATAGGGCTAAAACGGCCTTTTCAATCCCCAATCATCACTACCAATGGACAGTAATGCCCTTTGGTTTGAAAAATGTCCCCTCACATTTCCAAAAAGCAATGATCACAATATTTAAACCAATTTTGAGTAATGCCTTGGTTTACATTGATGAACATTTTGTTGTTATCTCCAGATACCTAGTCTCATCTCCAACTACTCCATCAATTTTCAGATCTACTCTGTCAATATGGTATCATGCTTTTCGCCAAAAATATGGTTTTGGCCACTAATGAGGTTGACTTTCTTGGCATGCACATTTCCAATAGATAGTATTCGCTGCAACCACACATATCTATAGCACTCCAAGACTTCCCTAACCAGCTAACATTAGTCAAGAAAATTCAGTAGTTCTTTGGCCTTGTCAATTATATGGCAGATTTTGTTCCTCATATTGCGAACCGCAGAAGTTGTGTCTCCTAGTTACTGAAAAAAGAAGCTCCCCTATGGGACAAAACCGACACAGCAGCAGTTCAATACTTAAAAACTTGCTCCACAAAGCTTCCTCCCCTTCAGATTCCTGGCTCAGACACCAGAATTCTCCAAACTGATGCCAGCAAAACTCAATGGGGCTCTATTCTTTATGAAGAACTTAAAGGAGCAAGACACCCTTGCAAATATAAAAGTGGAATTTTCTCACAAGCTGAACAAAAATACCACTCCACTTTTACTTGCCATTAAAAGAGCCATCAAAAAATTTCAATTCCACCTCATTGGTCACCATTTTACAGTCAGAATGGATATGAGTGTTTTTCTCCGAATGTTGTAGTTCAAGAAAAAATTATTACCCAATCCACAGCTCCTCTGATGGGCAAATTAGTTTTCACAATAGGATTCTCAAATAGTCAACATCAAAGGAATCAACAATGTCCTCGCTGACTACTTCTCCAGTTAACCAACTCGTTATCTTATGCCCATCCCCCTTGTATACCCCCTAAAACCTATCCATGATCTCCCATTCGAAGTTCGTACCCAAATCCTTGAATTCCTTCAAGCTAAAAGAAGTACCACCAATTCTCATAAATACCTTGAGATCTCTATCTTTGAGCATGGTCGAATCTTCAAACACATACCCCACCCAGATTACCCTTACCTCATTCCATATTTCGTCCGAAATTACTACCATGATCCCAAAGAAACCCTTTGTTATCTCTGGTACCTATTTAAAGCTTATACTATAGCCTTCATCTTTGATATCCCCAGACTTTTTGCCTACCTATACCAATGTCTTGTCAATCCATCCCTCACCCATAACCAAATAGGTCTCATGAAGTGGCTCCAGTGGTTCCATCCCATCACAACATGGTAGCAACTACTACAAGTGCATTATACCAAATATGTCATGATCACCTTTAAAAATCCCACAAATATAATCTAGGGTAATGAAGAAGAACATGTGTACTATACCCATGACCCACAAGCAGAGATCATCCAATGGTACACATATAATCTGGCAGACAAACATGACTCCCATTTGGCTGATTGGGTTCTATTCAAACCTCCAAAAAGTGAACCCCTGTGTCTCGGCCCTCGAGCGTCGCACAAGGGGGGCGGCGTAGAGGATATCGCTCTGGATTAGATGGTCCAGGTTCACCCTGAAGCCCGGATATAAGGTTGATATCACCTCATATTATATCATTTTATTACATCATTCCTAATAATATAATATTTATAATCATTTTTAAGGAAACAAATCATAAAAATTTCTGCAATTGCAACTGGAGTAGTAATGGTGATGATGGTAACCTTCCAAAGTCATCTTCAAGCATTGAATGATTCATCGAAGTGACAGATACGTCTCCCTGAGATTGATGTCCCATATATACAATATGAATCTACATAAAAACACCCATCTCATGTACTTTATAAAACACCTATAAAAAACTATGATGGAAAATAAACTAAAGAAAAATGGTATCCATTTCTACCTTCCTTTCCTGGCAATGGCAGTTGAGCACAAAAGCTACAAGCAAGAAAAGGTAGAAAAGAGAAAGCAACCATGTCTTGGCCATTGGGAGCAGAATCAAAGTGATCATAAGTCTAGGTTGGTGTCCTAGAAATAAACGTTTCAGGAATTTATATGCAAGTGTTGTAACTTGGTTTGTCCGTCCTTTGACTACAACTGGCTTGTCATCATCGTTCCATTCATTTACAAGCTATACAAAATACACCTTGGTTCAGAAAGTTGAAATTCATATAACGGGTATTTTTCAGTATGTATGTGTCAATGTGTGTGTGTGTCTATTTTGCCTTCAATTTTCTGTTTTTTATTTTATTTTAGTCTGTTGAGCATTCAGTTGAGTGGTTCCTTCGTTCAGAAGATCAACTGAAGTGGGTCGATGGTAGTAGGTTCATTGTGGTTCTGATTTAACCAGGCTATTGAGTTGGATTCTTTCAGAATCGTCAATAGCGGAGGATGTTTTTGAGGAGGATGCTTCTATATTGTGAAGTGATCTTTCAGATCTAGAAGATGAGACTTTATTTTTTTCCCTTTTCTATAGCGTCTTTAAGGCTAAGGGAGTTTAGCCTAAAAGAGAGTTGAGCTACAAATTTATCAGATATTTTGATGGGTCTGTCCGAAAGCTGAACATTTACAGGAATGTAGTTAGGAATAATAGTCGATTTTTCTGCTTGAGGTTTTAGTAGAGGGTTTTGTTTGGTGATTATCATTGGTTCAATGGAATTTAGGATAGTTTTTATCCTCTCTGTTTGGTTGCTGATAGTTTTGAGTAGCAGATTGGAAAAATTTTATTATTCTTGTACTTGAGAAACAAGTTCTTTAGTGGCATAGGTATCATCTTTCTTAGATTCTATGGAAAAAATGGGTATGGCTTGAATATTTTTCTTGCCATAAGTCAAAGGTTCTAAGGGTGGATGGTTGGTTTCGACTATGCCTTTGTTGGAATTATTCCATTTTATAGAAGTTTTTTCTGAGGCATTTATCTTAGAGCGTCTCTTGTTACAAGAGAGGTAGGCCTTTAGCCATAGGAAAAAAGGTATATCTCTTTGTTGTTTGTCCATCTGATGGTACCACATTCGTCTGTAATTTAGACACTGTTTTTTTGAGTATCGAGAAAAGAATTTTTCTTTTAGAATTTTGTTTCTTTCAGAATAGAAATCTAACCTCAGGATTTCTTTGTTGAGGATAAAATCTTCCTCTATCACATTGAGTTCTCCTTCTCCACCTAGCTCAGAGAGGGTTTATGGGTCATAGGTGGCATAATCGAGTCCAGATTCTCCGAATCGATTAATTCTTGCCGGCCTTAAAGGGATTTCATCTATTGAGTGCCGAGAGATCTAAGAAGGGGGCCTTTAAGCCGTATGATAGGAAGACAGAGGAGGCTCAGATCTTTCAGATCTAGAGCTGGAAGGTCTTGATCGATCAAAAAAATTTATTTAGATAAACCTTGATGAATTAAAGAATTTTATCTCTAAGTCTCCTTCAAGAGTTTGGACGATCTGTTCTAATTAAGAACGAGATTTATTTTGTCGAGATTGGGTTTTATCTTCAACGATCTATACATCAGGAAGTTTAACTTCATCCCACCTGATTGTCCTTGCGACATAGATGTTATGTTGAGGGTTGAGTTAGAACAAGGTGGTTTCTCCCTCAGATTTGGGCATGATAAAATTTGGGAACAGTGTGTTCATTACTTTATAATGAACACGCTAGATCACAACCAGGTAATGTGATCCCGATTTCATATCGAATCACTGGGTATAAATACTCAAGGTGGTGGTTTCATGGACATTTGAGTCTTGAAACCGAACAGTTAGATTTGGACCACAGTTAAAGTAGGCTAGACCTTGATGCAAACTAGTCTCGATTAAACCAAAAAGTTGGTCTGCAAGGTTATTATGTCTTGCATCATGTATAGAGATCAAGGCTGCAACATTAAGTCCTGTTCTGACAAGTGGTTTAACCGCTACCAGGATTAATTCTACGTGGAGGTAGAAATATTTCTTTTGATGTTCTATTAGAACATCGGGAGAAAGAAGTTGTATGTGAGAACTCTTATCAGAGATTGATAAAGTTTTCTCAACCGTTTTGATATGGTAGTCAATTTTTAACTGAAAACTCCTTTGTTAGTAAACTCGCTTAGAATGGACTTTTTGGAATGTTCCAATTGGTGAGTTATTGTTCTAATTGAGAAAATTTTATTTTACTACTATTTATAACAGATGAAGTGCTTGACGAGGTAGAGGTGCGAGCATTAGACAGTGATCTAAACAAATTTTTCATTAGTGATATCAAAGTTTAATGTTTATAACAAATTAATAAGAGATTGCAATCTTATGAGAAAAGGCAATCTCCTGTCCGATTTATAATTGCAAGAAGGACCTGGACAGCCTTATTTCACGGGTAAAAACGATCTTAAAAAGCCGAATACAAGACTATAAGAAGCTATTTTTCTCAATAAAGCTTTTCCTTCTATTAATTTGTATAAAACACTATGGCTTTGATACCATTCGTAGCAGGATCTTTACCATTATGCTAGCTATTACAAAAAAGAAAGAAATACAGAAATATTACAAAAAAACATAAAAAAATTATAAAAAAGACTTACAGAGGGAGAAGATAAATAAGGGGTGGAAGCACTCCAAGAACACACAACTTACAACACTCAAAGAAAATATTACAGAAAAATAAAAGAATGCTCTGAATATTTTTTCGTGTTTTTACAATGAAGAGAATGCCTCTATTTATAGATCTGAGAGGCGAAACTAAACTCCTTTGAAGTCCGCAAACTTAAGCTTGAATAAATTCCGGAAGAGTCTAGAGAAATTTGCTTCGACTGTAGAGCTCGAGAAGAATCTTTACTATTCAACTTTTACTGTACGAACTTTTGTCATGTCGGAAGGTTACTGTAGCAGTAGCTACTGTTCATGTACTATAGCAGATTCCTTGTTGAAGTATTGTAGTAGTAACTTATCTTTTTGACTTGTAACCTGTAGATTTTCCCGAAATCGGTGACGTGTCCTAAGTGAAGATGGAGTCAATCACACCGATATTTTTGAACAAGACTTTAAGTCTTAAGAAGGATAGAATAAGTTCCTATTAGGACTTATTGTCGTGACAGGAGACTAATCCTTTTAGGATTAGAGCTGCAGAAATTTTTTTTTTTTATGGGGAGACATGATCAGGTTAGAATTTTGGTTAAATTCCATGAACTTAGAGCATAGTGAGCTTCGTCTTGGTTATAAAGTAAAACTTTTGACAAGAAGATGTCATGAATTGGATATCAACAAAGTCTACCATTTTACTTTCCATAAGTCAAACAAAGTCAACTCATGGTTAAACCATTTACAATTGGCATGGCAATGGGCCTAGCCAGCCAACCCCTATAGGCCTAACCTAAATCTGCAAAATGGGTCTGGGATAAGCAGATTGCAAGCCAGATAAACATATAATTTTATTTAAGGAAAATATCTCACAAAAACCCCTCGTTCTTATACAATATACTCATTGCTTATATGCATGAACAAAGATCTATTGTGGCAAATTTTATTGTAGCATTTTAGAGCATGAAAAAAAAAATCATGGGTTATTTTGTTCTTTTAACATGCTTTCTCTTTTTGGTCCTTATAACAAGAAAACTAACACAATTGCCCCAAAAAATAGTATATTAAGTGACAACAATATCCTTTTAGCATGATTACATTTTCAAAGCGGATTTCCTATAGTGAAAATTTGTGCAGCAACCCTCTTGTTCCAAGCTCTGGACAAAACATGGCAGAAGAAAACAAACCACCACATGTTGCACCCAGTGCTGGGTATTTTATCACTTTTTCCACCATGTGTATCCCAGCTCCTGGTCAAGAGGATCACCACATGCTTTTTGGCTGTAGAACATCTGTTTTGTACATTTTGTCCCTTCATATACTCAACGACAAGAAAAAATGACACAAATAAACCTTAACATAGTTTAATAACATACACTAATATTCTTTTGACATAATTACATTTTTACCACTTCTTTTAAAACTATGATGGTGATTTGCAGCTTTTGTAGCATAAAATACACATGTTGAGTATTCATTCTGCCAACTACTGGGTACTGAGCATAATAATTGATTGGTCTTATGAGAATCACTTCCAATCATAGAAATGATAGGTTTATATTTTCACTTCCAAGTAGGGGTGGCAATGTTTCACACGACTTGTGAATCCGACACAAAATAAGTGGTTTAAGGTTGATTGTAAACATGTTTTGTGTCAAAACGGGTTGACCCACTTTGACACATTAATAAAGGGGTCGGGTATGGTTAATCCATATAGTCATAAACCCTTAACTTGACATGACACAAATCTGGCCCACCAACACAAATTACCACATAACCCATGAACCCAACACGAAATAAGCGGGTTCTAGTTGACTGTAAACGTATTTCTGGTTAAAGTGGATTAGCCTGCTTTGACACGATTATAAGTCCAAGCTGGGCCTTAGTACCAAGGCACATCATTGGTTATTGGAAGCTAGAACTTTGAACGAAAATATGACCAAAAAATATATATATACTTAGTGTTTGATTTTTTTTATTCCAGTGTGAACAAGAACTGCAATAGTAGTGGAACTCAAGGGTTCCATTACCTACTAAACAAAAATTTTAAATAGATTATACATACTTAATGCGGTTACTCATTCATTACCACTTTTTTATAAAAAAAATTACTTTACATCATTATTTTTGTTTTTACTATAAACCAGAACATTAATTACTATTCTTACGTTATTTTTATCAACCAAAAATATATATATTATTGTCTTAGTCAATATGAAAAGCCATAACCTGTTTGGACACCAAACTTCCTTCCCTAACGTGATGTGCTTATTAGGTTTCCATTATTCATCAAATGAGTTATATAATAGGGAAAACAAAGGGCCTGAAGATCACAAGATCTTTTCTTCTTTTTTTCTCTCCCTACATAATGTAATCGCTAAGAACACTAAACAACAACATCTTCTTCAAGATAAAGAATAATGGCATCAAACCTTAGTCCAACATTTTCATGCATTGTGGTGCATGTGAAAGATATAGCGAAATCAGTAGCATTTTATGCAAAAGCCTTCAGCTACACAGTTCATTGAGTAAGGGAAGGGGGATGGTAACTTAATTATTGAAGAGAGTTGAAAAGGAGAAATAGAAAAATGAAGAGGATTGATACGAAAAAATACAAGAAAAAAGAGGTGGAATGGCTCATTTTTCTACTAATGATAAGGGTCACTGCAACACGAATGACATTTAAGTCTAAGAAATGATAAAACAAACACCAATCATAACAAAATTCCTACGAAATTCTAAACATGTTCTAAATAGAAAAATACGTAGTCTTCAATAAATCTTAGCATATACTTTAAAATTTTAAACATGTTCTAAATAGAAAAATACATATTTCTTAATAAGTTTTACCATCCACCTTAAAATCCTACTTGTGGCACCAATTTCACATTAGACTTGAAAACACAATAAATAAATTAAAAAACTAAAAAATAATGGAAGAACAATAAATATTAAAAATAAAAAATTATAATGTACATTTCATGTACTTTAATCCTGCAAGAACCTCTACCATCATTTTAACATGAACTTCGATCTTATTCATTTCATTTACTATTATGTGCTATTATATAAGACCTTCACCAATCCTATCTTTTTTCTTAATATGTTTGTCTTCACTTCTTTAAAAGCTTCCATTTCTTTTCAAGTTTAAATTTTCATCAAATTTATTTGTAAGTTATCAAAATATTTCATCATTTGATTTAACTTTTTCTTAATCCATAAAAAATTCCACAACTGTAAGAATATAGAGGCAAAGAAAAAAAAATAGCACCAACACCTAAGATAACAACATTAGAATAGTATAAATGTTTCTTCTGTATAGATGCTACCAATGACATAAGTACTCTAAAAACGTGAAAAAGTATAGATAAAATATCGATAATCCAGTTGAATGCCTTCAATATTCTCTATCGACGTATATTCTCTCATTCATAACAGATCTTTAGTGCACACCGTCCAACTTTTAGGACACTTAAAATAATAGTGATGATAACAAGATGCAGTTTTGGAATCCAGTGCTCGTGAAAATCGGTGATAATGATCCACATACTAACACCCATAAAAAATGTTGAAATCAATTGAAATACTAAAGCATATGTGTTTTCCAATCTTAATCCAAGACATAGATATGTTAAAAGATATATGAAACAAATATTCTGTGATAAAAATGACTTTGTAGTGTATATAGTGAATTATAAACAGACCTGCGTTGCTTTAGGGGGTAACACATGTGTCAATCAATGGCACGCCTTTAGAGGTCTGTCTCAAAACATACAATCATTCTC
>JAOXJP010131911.1:0-13575 GCA_025762735.1 Platanus orientalis | reverse complement strand
ATTCATTACTAAGGTAACTATCATAAGTCCCAACCAACCTGTGTCCTATACCATCTTCAAACCCCCAAATTAATCTGGAGAACATCTTACCCCAGATCAGTAGCTGTGTCTGTAATCTGCATCTTTATTGCCTATTTGGTAGTTGTTGAAGCCACAACATCAAGAAGATTTAAGCCGCTGTTCAGAACACCTGAATTCCTGCCAGAATATTCCTTCCAAGCTTTACTAAACTAGATGGAGGATTGATCTGATGGAAGCTCCAACCACAGCAACATTGTTATCAATAATATTCACAGACTGCCTGAACCTGAATAAGGTTTTTTCCAATCCTGATTCCATGGAAAAGACTGCATTAAATTCATTACTAAGGTAACTATCATAAGTCCCAACCAACCTGTGTCCTATACCATCTTCAAACCCCCAAATTAATCTGCTGTTTTACTCCATACCAGAAGCTGTCAGCCCATTGCACACGTGCTGCTGTGCTGACCCCTGTTTTGAAGCAGACACCCACCCACATTCTGTCCTATAACTAATCCAAACAAGTATAGTCATAGCCTTCCTCACCCATCAAACCCCCAACTATTTATCTGCTGTATTACTACAAAACAACGCCTGTTTGGATCCTTCTTTGAACCTGGTTTGGTTATAAACCAGTGACCTATAGCCTGCTCGAAGCCTTGCTAGGGTCAAATCATTGGCTGCTTGCTGTTGTCCTAAAGTCTGAATGTGATAAGTTCTATTTGCATTAAATTTGAGCTGGTTTTAATTCTTTATTTGGTATCAATTTTAGTCCAGAGTGGCATTAGTACTTGATCATCTTAAGTGACTTAAAGTGTGTTTGGTTTGAGTAGGAATCTTGTTTATAAATTATTATTGCTTTGTGTAATGGCTTGAGATCTCGAAATATTCACAAATGACCCTGCATGCTGCATCAACCCCCCTCAGAAGGAACATTGTTCTCTCCTAGGAACAGACTTGGGGAGCTAGGCACAAGTCCACACGATGCGTACACACGTGCACAACATTACATCTGGGAAAATACTTTCACCGCAATTTGAATTCGCTACCAAGCTTGCTCTGATACCATGTTGACAGTAAACTAACCAACTCTCCCAAAATCTTAAGGAGTTAGGAGATACAAAAATTAATATACTTCAACAGAACCAGATGACAAAACCACTTTCCATAACTAAAGCAGATTTATGTAACTCATGTGTATAGGAGTATAAAGGGTAGTAAATATTAATGACTCAGAATACTAATAGTTTAATTTCATGCTAGTCTGTAGGTTATGGATTAGTCACATTTAAAATTTTATTTCAGGAGAGAAGCAAGGAACCAACAACACACAGATGAATATAACCATGCTTGATTACCACATCCAAGAAGCTGAAACGGCACCATATGAAGGAAAGAAAACTGTAAAACAGGGAGATAGGCATATACCTTCCTTTCACTCTCCTCCTGATAGTATCGTTCCTTTGGAATGTAAACTCCATTTTTTTCACGTGCAGCATAAACCTCTGAAATTAAGCCAAGTTTTTTTATGTCAGGAAATAATGCAGTCAAAACCAGCATTCAAATATTTCAAGCTCTACATTGATGGGGCAGCTAGAGGCAGTGTCCTGGTGTGGATGATGGGGCTTAAAGCATGCAAGATAAAAAGATTAGACATGCTCCTGCATTTGTGCATTTATAAAGGATCACTAAGAATAAATACAAAAAGGCCAGTTAACTGCTTGATGATCATAGAATCTGTAAAGAGCTAACCTAAGAGCTGTTTTCATTGAATCTGACTTTAATCTTGGAGCCATGGTGCAATTATAAATTTTTTATCAATGATACAATCAAAACTAAGTCCAGCTAATTTAATTCAGTTTAGGTGGCAAAAAGATTACGGAGCTTTTTAGTCAGCTTCGTCACTGCATTATTTATGACAAATGGAAATCACAGGTTAGCTGATTGTTTAGCTAAGTGGAGCTGTGATGCTATGTCTGATAATAACTTTATCACAGAGAGCAATCTTCATAGAGAAGACAAATATGAGTTGTTTGTGAACATAATGAGATTATTCAACAATGGAGGCCATATTAGCAAAAGGATTGGGCCTCTTAAGAATTTTTGTCCTATTGATATCTTTGCAATTGTTGGTGTTGTTGTGATTGTTATCTTTGCAATTAGATGTTCATTTGAGGTGTAAAAGTGGTCACATGAAATAGATTGTATTTCCCAATATCAATTTAATAGACCTGATGGGATCCTACCAAACCTCCAACCCAACTGCAATGCCTAAAATATAAGAAAAGAAAAGACCCTATAAAACAGTTAATTTAAACTAAAAATGATTCATGACAAACAAGGGAAACAGGCACAGTATACAACCTGCTTTAAGTCTGTCAATTTCTCCATAAAGGTCCTTGATAAGAGTTGATTTCATCATTTTCTGGTTGACCTACATAACACAAAGTGGGAGAGTCAACCATCAAGAAAACAACGTGATATAACCGTAATAATCATATGCAACCAACAAACATGCCCCCAAAAACATAAAAACCTACCAGTGGTTACACCCAATCATATTTCCTGTGAGACCGGTTTCTCATAAAAATAGAAGGATCATAAGAGCTTTGTCTGTTTAAATTGTTAGTCTAAGAACACAAAAAAGAAATAACAAAAGCAAGAAAGAAAAAATTGTCTACTCATTACTCATCTCCATTTGTAGTCACCAACTGCTCAAAGTAAAGACCATAGTCACTCATTTGTGGTAAATAATTCTTGCTAAACATTTTTTTCACCAGCAGAGCTTGCAAAAGTACACCACTTTTTTCCTTTAAGTTCCGACACATCTTAATCAAAATTTACCAAAAAGTGACAGATTAAGTGGACATCAACACAAAATCCACCTGTAAAACATTTTTTCAGGATTTTGGATAACACGTCGACTTAAGTCATAACATTGCAATCATGTAATCTACAACATTAGTTTACCATATAAAATGTTTATTAACTTGATTTACATGTTTTGAAATGTTGAGAGATGCTATCAACTAACCATGAGTGGTTCAAAACCAGTCTCTTCCCATTTTTCTTCCAAAAATACTTGATTTTGGCATTCTACAGTCAAAATCTAAAATTTCATTTCTATCCATTTAAAACGAAAACTTCGATTTGGTTGTAGATCAAGGATTTAGGATCAAATCCCTTGTTTGAAGCTTAAATTAATGTCATTAGCATACAAATGCAACAATACCAGCACCTATCAATGCAGTTGCACGATTATAAACATATTGAATGATGTTTTTGTTGTTACATTTTAGAAAAAATGGGGTTCCCAAAAATTCCATGTAAAGCACAAAAGTTCATGTCTTTAAATCTAAAAAATGTTTGATTCCACCCAATCAACAGTTTGAAAGAGTTAAAATTCTTTCAGTCAAGAATTATTCAATTAAAAATAGTATATTTGCAAATAATCATAATATTAATAATAAAAGAAAACAAATGTACATGACTTAATCTGACATTCACATGAAATATGTAGATCTCATCCATAGTATGATGAGATTTAGTATATATTCCCAAAGAAAAACTATTTTATATATATATATATATATATATATATATATATATATATATATATTTTGGGCAGAAGAAGAGGCAAGTCATCGATTAAATTTCAACAATTACAGAAACTACACATGATAAATATGTTATTAAAAGCAGAACTCACATAAACCAATTAGAAAAGAAAAGGGCGGGCTATATAAGCAAGAAAATAAAACGGTTTATTACATTCAGCAAAGAGGTCAGTTTTGAATAATTTACCAAATTGCCTGAATCTAGATCAGAATATAGGATAGGAATAACAAACCTCAGGCTTATTCCTTATATTCTTTGCCCTGTGGGCATAATCCAGCGTGCTTAAGGTCTCCTCAAGACAGTGAACAGCTGGTGACACAGTGGCAATAATGCATGTTTTTGTTCTTCCACCCAATGAATCACGGAGTAATCGCGTCAGCTTACTATCCCTGAATGGAAATTCAACAATATCATTAGAATGTGGGGGAAGAAAATAATAACAGTAGTAATTGCAAAAGATTTCGATGAAGTAGTTAAAATTAAAACCTGTAGGGGATGTGCCCAAGATGTTCCACGAGAGCATTTATAACACGCCCTAAAGTAAGTAAGCTCTTGTTGATTTCTCCAGCTTCTCTGGCACGGCCCTAACAAATTTAACAAAATAAAAGAAATAAACAGTAGTTTATTAACATATTTTACATAGTAGGGTGCTAAGCAACAACATCAAGGTATCGGTATCTTTGAATTGCTTATGATTTTATTCATTTCTGGATAAATAACGATTTATATTATAAATGAAATCAACAATTATGACACCCAACAGTTAGAGCACAGATTTTTCTTAAATTAAATCAAGGACTTATACAGTAACTAGCACAAACCATAATTCAAGTAAGACAGACCACTTATGCAAGAAAATAAAAGTTAATACCTCCCTAGCACCAGAACGAGATATATTCTCTGACCCAGCTAAATCAACCAAATTTAGCTTCCCACATTTGATAAGTTCATCACCTTCTGGGGTTGCTTCTTTGATGTGAATTGTAATCGAAAATAGAGAATGTGATCGGCTGAAAAATAATGAAAAAAAAATTGTTAAAAGAACATGGACATTTGATCTAGACACAAAATAAAGACGCAACAAATAAAGTATGACCTAGATTGTTTGTTTAATAGAGTCTCTGCAGTACGGCGCTTAGCAGACCCCCTTTCAAGAAGACTGAAAATCTCACTGGCACTTGCTACAATCTCCTCCTCTAGCCCTCTTACAATAACTCCACCTTTCCCATCCTCCATGAGAAGTAGTTGCTTTTTCTGTTTCTCCTCCAAAGCAACTTTCGATATCTCTTCAGGAGCAAGCAAGTCAGTAATTTCCTCATTATATAACTCCAGAAAAGTAACCTTAACACTATATTCTGCATTTTGACTTTCCAATGTGTCAAATATCTGCTTAACAGCCCTAGGTATGACACCAGCTTCTGGAGGCAATTGCCCTTTAGAGCCACTCTACAAAAACATTATAGCATACCATCAAAGCCCAGTACCACTAGATTTTTTCTTTTTTTTTTTTGGTAATGATGATAAAATATAAGTACTTGATATGGATGAAACAACTAAATGCACACAAATTAATATAGATAAATGGACCAGATAAAACCACACATCTCTCTCTACCTTTGATCTCTTGCATTCGCCTTCCATTGTGTAAGTTTTCCCCGTACCAGTTTGACCATATGCAAAAATTGTGCAATTGAATCCTTCTAAAACCTCTTTCACTATTGGAATAACTGCTTGCTCATATAAATCTTGTTGCTGAGCAGAGGGACCAAAAACCTACACAGACCATAAATTTTAACGTAAGATACATGTTGGAAATCAACAGAGAAAAATAGTATTGGTAATTGCAGGTTGATATGTCATATATCTCAATTTTAACACTTTTCAGTGAGTCGTACAAAGAACATATAAATCATACTCCTTTTAAGGAAATTGCTACAGATAATAGAAATATTATCGCACTACATTTAACAATATTTAAACAAAGAATTATGAGCATAATTTACTGCATCCTGCACTGTTGGTAATTCAACATCTCACTTCTGCAACACTAGATATAACCCATCAGAAACATATATATATATACACACTAAGAAAATTGGCCAGTCTCCTCAGGCATCAACTTTAATTTCTTGCACAAAACAGAATAACAATTATAACATTGTACCGATAAATCATAAAGTAAATCATCCTGATATATTAAAAAAAACTATCCTCCAATTTTACTAATCCAAACCATACTATCTAATTTGAATTCACCAAATCATAGTTTACACATGAGACTGCAAAAACTTTGGTTTTTTTTTTTTTTTCTTTAAGTTGGAACTAGCAAAAAATTATCAATATCCTAGAGTTCCTACTTCCTAAAGAAAAAGTTAATCAAAGATTTATTACTTAAATAGGCACATAGTGCATATGAGAGAGAAATCATATCTTTTGCATGTTTTTTATGCGGAACAAGAAAGAGCCCATATTCAGATTTGATGGGTTTATGCAATGGCATTTTGGGAATTTGGGGTTTAATATTTTTAGATGGCAAAAAAAATTTATTTGGTTAATTTTATAGGTTAATCTAAGTTAGTTTCTTGTCAGTCAATTTAAGGATTTTTATTCATTTTCAAATAGACTAGGTTTTATTCCCTTAGGATTTGGTGCGCTCTCCTAACGCACCCCCTATATGCAGTGGGGGGCACGTCACGTTGAGAATGATTTACACCCCCCCCCAAAAGTGTAAATCACTTTTCAACCTGATATGCCCCCCATTGTATGCGGGGGGCGCATTAAGGACATTTTAGGAGGGCACACCAAATCCTAGCCGGGTTTTATTTAGTTTTAAGAAAGTGAAAGAACTATTTCCCTCACTTTTTTTAGGCCCTATTTTGGAAGGTCAAAACTTACCCGTTTGGGCTGATTTTGTTGTCATGTGAAAGGTTATTCAATTATCTTTCCAAAGTGACCATGATCTTGAGAATCTGATGTGATTTGCAAAAGTTATAGCCAAAATACTCCCATGGTATCACTTTGTGATTGGATTTAGTTATTTAGAGTTTTTTTTAGGAAGTTTAGTTAGAGTGGGATTTGGAAAGCTTGAAATGTAAAGTCTATATATATGTTTATAACCCAAAAATTTTAAAATGAAGAATAGAAAATGAAAACTCTTTGAAGCTGACAGCAGCCTCTCTTTTCCTAAGAAGGGAAACCCCCTTGGTGAGAAGCCTTGAAATTTATGTTTCTGCCTTAGTAAGAAGCCAATATCTAGTGGTTCATTTGGTGAGAAGCCTTGAAAACTAGGTGATTTCTATCATTTTTCTATTATTTTCTTTTTATTTCAGATTATCTATTAAAGAATTAGATCATAGCCCCTTCGTCCAACATTAATTTGGCATCAGAGGTCTCATATTCAAAACTCCTCATTAGGGATGATTAATGCAAGGGCATTTTTACACCGGGCTCAAGTGAGGTAGCTTGTGTAAAACAAGGGTACACTCGGGGTGGGGGTGACTCGTGTGAAGCGAGACCCATGTGAAGTGGGGCCCATGAGGTGGGTTAAGCAAAGGGTCTAACCTAATTTGGGCTATGAGATAGAGTGGTTGATTTGTCTCCTTCTATCAATTCAATAATTAAGTGCAAATGGTTAGTCATCCTGCATCACTTTTCCAATTCATTCCAACTTTGTAAAACTTACAAATTGAAATTGAAGTAAATAAATGGAGTCTAATAAGTAAGAAGGAAGTTTTTAATAGATAACATAAATTCTTCCATTGATTAACATGTACCCATGGACTCAAGGATCCAGATCAGCCAAGAGAGATCTGATCCACAATCATGTTAGAAACTTGGGATCGCCTGATCTAACCATATAAGCTTGATAGGGAACAACCGATCCAACCCGATCCCAATCCTTGACATATC
This sequence comes from Platanus orientalis, assembly GCA_025762735.1. Classification (NCBI taxonomy): domain Eukaryota; kingdom Viridiplantae; phylum Streptophyta; class Magnoliopsida; order Proteales; family Platanaceae; genus Platanus; species Platanus orientalis. Next base: position 6,027 of record JAOXJP010131911.1, on the reverse strand, counting down.
CAAAACAATGCATATATACATGACTCCCAAGTGGCACCCCTAATAATCAAACCATGGATCAAAATATTGAGATTGGATTTAGGATCATAACAAGCCGATCCCAATCTGATCCATGTCTGAATCAGGGGATTCTTGAAAGGATCAGTTGATCCTTGAAAGGATCTGCTGATATGAGGTTTAAAGGCGTAAAATGAAGATTTGCCTCGAATTGGCTAATCCTAATCCGGATTGCCCGATTCAAGGTCAATCTGTCCAATCCGCGTCTGATCTAGCCGATCCCAATCCGACCTAGGATTTGAGATCAGGGTCGGGCAATCCCAATCCACTACAGTCGATCCCAAGCTAGATTGGCCGATTTTTCAAACCATGAATCAAACTCCTCTTCTATACCATATTTCCATGTTTAGCACATATTACAATCTAGTGCAAATTATCCATTAAACCATAGGTCCTCAGGATGTAAGTGCCACAACATGAGCCCAAGTTAAAAATAATTTTGGGGAAAACAAAGTTTTTCTATGCTTGTTTACCTTAACTAATGCCAACAACACTCATCATATGTTCTAACCTTGAACTATATGTTAAGATATGTTACTCTAAGAGTAAAAATGGCATAAGTCTCATATACATGCATATGTATGGTATGCCATCTCTCTCCACATATATATATATTAATAAAATATTTCGTGTGTGGTAACAACACATACGACATTCCACAAGTTATCTTTATTCTTCTCTTCTTTCTCTTTTTTATCACAAAATTCAAGTTGGTATCAGAGTGAACACCAGGATCGATTGCCGCTGAAAAAAAGATTAAAAGAAAAAGGGGGGAGAAAAAGTTGTGTTGTACCATCGTTGACATCAGCATGACCGTACGGCGTCAGACCCTAAAAAGTTAAGGATCTGGATTGCCCTGATTAATAAGGATTTTTTGTTATTTTTTCAGAATTTTTTATCAAGGGAAGGTGGTTTTTTTAGAGGTTTTTTCCAAGTTGGGAAAAAAACCCAAATCACGCCAAATCGCTCGATCCGATCTATTGGGGAGCTTTTGGCTGGGTTTTCTGATACAACTAGGGTCGTTTTTTCATAAGAAGACTATTCCTTTTTGTTTCATGCGATTTGGTTGAGAATTGAAGCTTCGGTGACAACTTTTGTGCTCCCAGGTTGTCGCCAGACGTTTTTTTGGGCCTTTTCTACGATTTTTTTAATTAAAAATTGTGGAATGTTGCAACAATGGTGATGTTAGTCGTGGGGGTTTACCCTTACACTCCTGAACATGTGTTTGGGCTTCATTGAGGTTTTTTGGGCTCTTGTCTGTGACGATTTGGTGGTGTTGGCAGTTTTCGGGCTATGTCTGGCTTTGACAATCTGAGTTTGGAGAGTAGTGGTGTGTTTAGACCTACGAAGACCGTATTAGGCATGTTTGGAGTGTTGGCGGTGATTCCATTTAAACTACATTATGGCAGACGAGAATATGAAGTCTAATCCAATCTCTGGGGAGTCGAGCCAGAATACCGAGGACTCTCTTGTCATAGGGGATTCCCCACAAGTACAGATCACTACTGTTAAGTTCGATGACACCAATTACCTTCGTCAAAATCCGTGTTGATCTACATTCAGGGCAAGGACAAAGAAGTGTATTTGACTGGTGAGTTAGAGGCTCCTTCCAAGGATGACCCCAAGTACTGCAAATGGAAGACAGAGAATGTTGTGGTTAAAGGATGGTTATTGAGTTCAATGAAGCTGAAGATCAATGGTCACTACCTCTTCTTAGACACATCTCATCAAATCTGGGAGTCTTTATCATAGACTTATTCAGAGGTTGGCCATGCAGCCAAAGTGTACCAACTACAATAGAAAATTGATCAATTCAAACAGGGAGATCAGCCATTGGCCATTTATTATGCCTCTTTAAAGAAATTATGGGAAGAACTAAGTCATTATACCACATTCCGCCCTTCCTGTACAAAGGATGCCATCGCCTATAGGAAATATGTTGAGGAGATCCAAGTGTTCGAGTTTTTCACTTGCTTAAGCTCTGAGTATGAGCAGGTTAGAGCCCAAATCCTCAATATGAATCTATCATCCCTTAATGAAGTGTATGCACACATTCACAGAGAAGAGGGAAGACGAGAAGACGTGGTGTGATGAATATATCGTCTACAATTGAGAAATCAGTCTTTATATCAACCTCTAGCCGAGGTGGCCATGGGGTTCCTTCCACTCGTAGTCGTGGTGGACGCTTTAGTACATATGATGATCATGATCGCCTCAAGTGCGAGCATTGTGGTAGGTCCAGGCATACTAAGGACCAATGTTGGAACTTACATGGACATCCATAGGATCTCCCTCCACGTCTGTACCATAGAGGTGGATCACACTCAATTAGAGGTGGAGGTCGTTCTGACAGTAACAAACCCAGTGCCCATTCAGTCACTTCCATGCCCTTAGAACTAGTTGTTCCCACATCTACCTTCTTACCAGAGGGTTATCTATCCAAAGATGAGATTAAAGCCTTCCGGTAGCTTGTTTCTCAACTTGATACCTCCAACACCTCTACATCATCATTTGCAGCTTCGATTTCAAGTACATCCATATCAGCCTTATCTGCATCTATTTTCCCCTCACAGGACTCTTGGATCATCGATTCAGGGGCATCCCATCACATAATTGGTATGTCCTCCCTCTTCAAATCTTACAGTGTCAATTCTAATAAGGACAAAGTCCGTGTTGCGGATGGTACCTATTCCTCTATTGCTAAACATGGTGACATTATTGCTACTCCTTCTTTGTTATCCTCAATCCTTCATGTACCTAATTTTACATTGAATCTGTTATCCATTAGTCATCTTACTAATAGTCTTAACTATTATGTCACTTTCTTTTCTTCTCATTGTGTGTTTCAGGACTTGAAAATGAAGACTATTGGTATGGGGCATGAGAATGATGGTCTCTATCTTCTGGATTCATTACCTTAGTTATCCATCGGATCTTCAGTAATAAAGACGGACATCTCTCTTACCACTATAGATGAGTTGTTTCAGTGGCATCATCGTCTTGGCCACCCTTCTTTTTCTTTGTTATGAAATTTTTCTCCTAAATTTTAGTTTTCTTCGAATAAATTTCATTGTAAACCTTGTCAGTTGACAAAACAATATCGATCAATTTATCCATTAAGTTTTAATAGAAGTTTCTCCTTTTGATATTGTTTATTCTGATGTATGTGGGTTTTCCCTTGTTACTTTTTTATCTAGGTTCTATTACTTTGTTACTTTTGTGGATGATTATTCTCGTATTACATGGGTATACTTATTATGAAAAAAAAGTGATGTGTGTACTACGTTCAAATCATTTTATAACATGATTCACACACAATTTAACACCCAACTTCGCATTTTGAGATCTGACAATGAGGGAGAGTTCCTCTCCAACTCCCTGGCTTCATTCTTTGATGCGTTTGGAATTGTCCATCAAACCACTTGTCTTGGTACTCCTAAACAAAATGGGGTGTCTAAGCATAAGAATACGCATTTACTTGAGATTGTTCATGCGCTTATGTTTACGACAAATGTGCCTAAAAAATTTTGTTTCGATGCCATTCAAACTGCCGCATATCTCTTGAACAAGATGCTTTTCCGTGTTCTCTCTTTTAAATCTCCAATTGAAATCTTATCACCTAGCACTCCCTTGTTCTCTCCTCTCCCAAAAATGTTTGGATGTATTTGTTATACACACATTTCTAAATCTAATCGTGCCAAGTTGGATCCTAAAGCACTTAAGTCTATTTTTCTGGGTTATAGTGTTGATCAGGAAGGGTATAAGTGTTTTCACCCACTAACCTGAAAGAAGTTTGTGTCTCAGGATGTAACATTTTTTGAATCTATTCTCTTCTTTTCTTTAGGTAAGACACCTCTTCAAGGGGAAAATTTCGGTGAAGAGTTGTCTTCTTCCTCCACAATTCCACTTCTTGTCCCACTTTCTTCATTATATTTTGACAAAGTTGGTATTGGTAGAGAGGGGGAGACTGAACTTAAAGTATACACTCGAAAAAAGAAGAAAGGTGACTCAAACGGACAAGAGCAAGTGGATGACCAGAATCCTTATGCTCCCATTTCAGTGTCTTCTTTGGATTCAGTCCTTGAAACAGGTAACACGTTTTCTTCCCCTCCTGAAATAGATGATTTTAACATACCTATTGTTCGGCAGAAAGGTGTTAGAACATGTACTCAACACCCTATATCTAATTTTGCTTCCTATTAAGATGTATCACATTTTTTTCAAAACTATATTGTCTCCTTGTCTTCAGTTACTATTCCCCACAGAGTATCTAAAGCCTTAGCACAGCCACCATGGTGAGCCGTTATGGAGGAAGAAATGAAAGCTCTAGAAAAGAACCAACCATAGGAGTTGGTTACTCTTCCAAAGGGTAAGATGACCGTTGGATGCAAGCGGGTATTTACCGTAAAACATAAACCTGATGGAACAATTGACAGGTACAAGGCCCGCCTAGTTACAAAAGAGTATACACAAACATTTGACATTGATTACCAGGAGACTTTTGCTCCTGTGGCATAGATGAATTCAGTACAGGTTTTAATTTCTCTGGCTGCAAATCAATGATGGTCTTTACTTCAATTTGATGTAAAGAATGCATTCTTATATGGTGATCTAAAAGAGGAGGTATACATGGATACACCACCGGGTTTTCAAATGCCAGAAACAAAGGAAAAAGTGTGTAAACTAAAAATGGCACTTTATGGCTTAAAACAATCGTCGAGAGCATGGTTTGAAAGGTTCCGAACAGCAAATTACAAATGGATATAAACAATGTTAAGCAGATCACACCTTATTTGTGAAAAAGACGGATAACAAAGTAATGGCTCTCATTGTATACGTAGATGATATTGTAATTACAGGAAATGATGAAGTGGAAGTAAGGCTACTTAAGAGCAATTTGGCAAGGGAATTTGAAATTAAGGATCTAGACTCACTAAAGTACTTTCTTGGGATTGAAGTGGCTAGATCTTGATAAGGAATCTCCCTATGTCAAAGGAAGTATGTTTTTTGACTTGCTAAAGGACTCAAGAATGCTGGGATGTAAACCATGTGTCACTCCTATTGAAGTCAATTACAGGTTGAAAGAAGGTGACAGTGAGAGGTTAATTGATGTAAGTAGATATCAGCAACTTGTTGGGCGTCTTATCTACTTATCCTTAACTCGGCCTGATATAGGATATGCAGTGGGTGTGATTAGTTAGTTCATGCATGCCCCTACTCAGTCACACATGGAAGTTGTATATAGAGTTTTGAGATATTTAAAGGGGTGCCCACGCAAAGGAATTATGTATAAAAAGTTTGATCAACAACAAGTAACCGTGGCAGCATATTTTGATGCAGGTTAGGCAGGCTCTTTGACTGATCGAAGGTCCACATCAAGATACTACTCTTTTGTTTGGGGAAATCTTGTCACATGGTGCAGTAAGAAGCAATCTGTTGTGGTCAGGTCTAGTGCTAAAGTAGAATTTCGCTCTATGACCAATGGGATTTGTGAACTCCTATGGTCAAGGAAGTTACTTAATGAATTGGGATTTCCGGTGATAAGTCCCATGAACCTTTTCTATGACAACAAGGCAGCAGCAGCATTGCACATGATCCAGTATAGCATGATAGAACAAAACATGTGAAGATTGATAGACACTTTATCAAGGATCATATCAAGTCTGGTTGTATTTGCATTCCTTTCGTTCAAACCAAGTATCAACTTGCAGAGATCTTCACAAAAGGATTGAGTAATGAGCAATTTTTTTATATTATAGACAAGTTGGGAATGATAGATATCTATTCACCAACTTGAGGGGGAGTGTTAAGATACGCTACTCTAAGGGTAATATTGGCATAAGTCTCATATACATGTATATGTATGGTATACTGTATTCTATGGTATGCCATCTCTCTCCATATATATATATATATATATATATATATATATATATTAATAAAATATTTATAGTGTAGTAACACAAACCA
>JAOXJP010131900.1:0-13575 GCA_025762735.1 Platanus orientalis | reverse complement strand
TGGGTCCATATGGGTTTATGTTCACCTCAATGAGGAGAACAACTCCATATGATTGGATGCTCAAAACCGTCAATGGGAATAACAATACAGCAACTAACAGATGTTGCCTTGGATAAAAGGAGAATTTTGATTATTGTTGGTATTAGCAACGAACGCAGTAGTGTCTGTGACTTGGGGAGTCATAATAGAAATTTCCTATTGTCATTCTTCTTGTAACATGAGTGAAAAGTCGATGTCATGACAAAAGTAAAAAAAAAAAAAATTGGTCTGGCCACTTGGGTCTACATCACATTGACAACTGCAGAAGGTGAGACCCATACATAACTAAGAAGAACCAAAGCAAACAACTCCACAATGCACTGCATATAAAGCTATTCGACTTACAGAAGGTAGATGTTGCAATCACCTAGCACACCATTGGCGCCAAAAGTAAAACATTGGTTATTAATTAGTCTTAACTGAAGAAACATTATGTGACAAGAGAGAGATGACGATTAGAAATAATATTGGAAGATAAACTTGAGATACAGACCATTATAAATGCATGCTACCTTTATTTTGTTGTAAAGAATGCACACTACTTGAACCCCTGAAGAATCTCGCCTTCCCTAAAAAAGAAAGTGAAAATCACTCATCCAAAAAGTGATTTTCTCTTCTTTGGAATATGTGTGCATCATAAGATGTTGCAAGACATCTTGCAAGTTGGAGAGGATCTATAGTCATTTTGAACAAACAATGAACAATCGACACAAAATGATTACATTTGGGACAAATGTTGATCCTACAAGGCCACAGGAGAGCTTGAGACGTATGCTTCAAAGTAGTTTGAAATCAAATAGGATGTCGAGATGTTTTAATCTCGAACAGTGTGCATGTCTCCTCGGGGCAAGCACCTACCATCCTTAGACCGAAGTGGTAACCTGTCCTTCATGAAACCCAAACTGTCCCATATGTCCCTTACCTCTTTCGTGAAGACTTTGGAGACCAAAATGCTCTTGTGTTGTCACATCAGTCAAATCACCCATTTAGTGAAACTCCACTTACCCATCTTTTATTGGCCTTCATGAACTACCCAAATAGTAAGATTGTATCACTGTTGACCCATCTGGTCTGCTTCCCAGAATTAGCTTGACTACATCCCTTGCACGTTACATAAGACATCTACTATCTTCAAGAAACGTGATAACAACACTTTTTATGTCTTGGATGAACTGGTTAAATTCAAAAATACCAAGTTGAAAAACTATGGAAAACTTGTGTGTTTATTTTATGTATTTCAGGTGAATTGTGAAGGTGTTTATACCACGAGCCAACTGTCATTTCAAGTGAAATAAGAGCTGAAAGTGTATCGTGAGTCACACTATATCGCGAACCATCATTCATTGCGAAACTTTTATTCCGCAAAAACCCTTCTGTGAGGAACCTCTCCTGCAAATCTTCCTAATTGCGAACATCCATTTTTGCAAACCATCAAACCAATCACAAACCACTCATATTCGTGATCCATTTGCCTCTGCTAGTAATCAGTCATCACAATGGGAATTCACACCACGAAGGATCCGTCTTTGCAATCAGACTCCTCCATCACAACAAAAGCATTCTCTCATATTTGACTTTCATACCACTCCAAAAGTCAACATAGGACACATAATTAGGTCTTCATAAAAAGAAGTTTCTAATAAGCTATGTAAAACAAAGGTTGGAGACTAGAACATGGCCAATAAATGTGTAAAAAGGAGATTATTGTCCCATATTTCTATAAGTAGCAGTCATGCAAAGATAAATGGGCCACTCCAACCTAATTTATACTACATACTTTGCTTAGATCAATCACCTCATTCTTCCTCATCAGAAGCTTTCGGGAGTCAACCAACCCCTTGTGGGATTTAGTTTAATCTCATCCTACTACAAGAGTTTAGCTAGTCTTGTCCTCATCCGTGGGTGAGGGTTAGTTTAGTACATTCTGCTCCTCTGGCAGAGTAGTTGTAAGTTACAGCATGCATAGCCTCATTCTACTATCATCAGTTTTAACTAGCCATGAACCAATGCGAGTTCGCACGGGCAATAAGTTAGGATTGTATTTATTTTAATACATTGTTTTGTCCACTAAACTACAAGAAGCACAATATTTTAAATATTGTAATAAAAAATTTTGTTGGTTCATTTAATCAAATGTTTTGTAATAAAAATATATTAAACAATTTTTTTTTGGTAAGAAAAAAAAAAGGGGGGGTGTTTATAGGGCTGCACATAAGATTGTGTCATTCTAAGCTTGGTCTGGTGCATATTGGAAATGGTCAAAAAAATGAACCCAAGTTTAGAGTTGATAGGCCCTGAACATAATATATAACTTGTATTTTAAGCTTAGCTAGGTCCAGACTGACCCAAGTTTAGGCCTGGGGAGGTCCAAAACCCAATTTTATACCTAAGCTTAAAATACATGTGACAGGTCCTACCTAAGGCCCAACCCGTGTGATTTGAGCTAAGATAAAAATATATTAAAAAAAAAACAATAGACACATTCATTTGGTTGGATATGCTTAGGGGGCACATCATATCTCTTTGGTGGTCCCTTTTTATAGTGGAGAGAGGAAGAGAAAATTTTATGAAAGAATGAAAATTAAAGATGAGGATATTTTAGGATAGGAGAGCGATATTTTAGGGAATGTGCTTGATATATTTGGTCGTTTTAGGAGAGGATATATTCGGAAACCATAGGAATCTTTAATAGGAAAGATAAATAAGAGAGAATATTGAGTAATGGGAGAGAATTAGGGATTAAGTAGAGGAAGGCGGAGAACTGATGGGAGATGAGAGGGGGATGTGTGAGGGAAAGTTGGAGAATATTGAGAACAATATCGATAGGAAAGATTCTACCAAAAAATATGAATAGGAAAGAAATTAAATAGAAGGAAAGTTTATAAGACTAAATGGGTGAGAGAATATAGGGCATTGAGGGATTGTGGGTAGAGGTTGGTTTGGAAGTGATGAAATTCCTATTTTGTGTCAAGTGTAAGATTTTTAATAAGAGAGAATATTGGGAGTAGGGGGAGAGAAATTAGGGATTTGGTAAAAGGAGATGGAGAAATTATAGGAGTTGAGACTTGAGAGAGGGGGAGAATATTGAGAGCAATATGGATAGAAAAGATTCTACCAGAAAAAATATGGATAGAAAATAAATTAAATAGGGGGAAATCTTTTAAGACTAAATGGGTGAGAATATAGGGGAGAGAGATTGTGGGTAGAGCTTGATTTGGAAAAGATAATAAATGATTAACCAAGTTTATGAATTACATTAAAACATTGAGTCTGGATATGATGAAATTCCTATTTCGTGCCAAGTTTAAGATTTTTAGGATTTTTATTTATTTAGGTAATCTACAACACGTGTAATTCTTTAAAATATTGTTGCTAAATGACTACACTACCCATCATCTTCTTCATCAACAATAACTTTGATTCTAAAAAAAAAAATTTTAAAAGGAACATTGTTGATATTTCATATAATTCAAGTCTTCCTATATTTTAAGGAATGGGTTTCCTATACCTCATCATCTATCAATTTTTGCAACCTCACTTTTGAGATGCTCCTCCTTGATAGGAATTCAACATGATTCGAGGCTTTTATTATCTCAACATCCATGTCCTTCCATTAGAAAGAAAATGATTTTCAGTTACAAAAATAAAAATATAACCAAATCAACCAAATCTAATTCATTTGAGATCTTGTTACAAAGATATAAATTATTTCAACTTTGCCAAGGCCTACTTGGGTGGTATCTTTGCCGTAAGCCTTTCTCCAAGTTTGAAGGGTGGCCATGTGTGCTTTTCTCCCTCTGTCACCACAGCAATTGCTCCTCTTATTATTATTATTTTTTTCTCTTTTCAGCAATCAAGAAAGATGGGAATCCCTCTCTAATTTTTTCTCTTTCTAGCACTCACCAAACTTAGTCCTGAACAACATCTAATCACACTAAAATAAAGGAAAGAAAACCAAAAAGATTAAACGACAAACTTACCGAGTAAAACAGTTGAAATAAAGAAAAATAGAGAACACTGAGAAAAAGAGTAATCCTCTATTGAAAAAAATCGAAACTCAGTTCTGAAACATAAGACATGGAAAAAAAAAAAAGGTGAAAATAATCAAGAGAATTATAAATAAAAAAAAATTTGAAAAAAAAAAAAAAAAAAAGAGAGGACAACTGCATACCTTTGAGATCAGACCCTCCTTCTATATGGTGAAATTCATCAGAGAAGAAAAGAGGTTTTGAATTAAAAGAGAAAGGTATAGAAATGTTTTGTCAAAAAGGAAATTTTAGGATGTAGTGAGAGATTTTAGGATGTGGGGTGAGAGATCAGAGTGCCACGTGTAAATTTCTAAAATAAATGAGAGGGAGAGGTAGAGAATTTAGGAGGAGAGAGAAAGAGGGGCGTGGGAGAGAATCAGATCCTGGTGTTTTAGGAAAATCTAACAAAAATTCTGATAGTGTCCATGTGGATGAGAGAGAAAGGGGGCATGGGGCTATTCTATATATATATATGATTTGTGCATCCAAAGCCACTATGCTCGTCGTATGATTGATTTCATTTCCGTCTCAACCACTGTAATATTTCACTTTTTACTAATGATGTATTTATTATCTATCTTTCATTTCTATGTTCAACCGATCGTCTATAGCAAATGACAAATTCCCTTCGTTCTAGAGGCACCAAAAATATATAAAAAAAAAAAAGTAGCTGACCAGACAACCAATTGAACTGATTCCTTCGGTCCCCTTGTCTGATTCAGCCCTTGTATTTCAATTTGAGCCATGTGGCAATGGCATACCTGTCCCCAACCTATGGCAGCAGATCATACCAAAACTATCTCTATTCAATTATAAGCATTCAAGCTACCTTTACGTAAGGCTTTACAATGCTATTTTCCTCTTTCACAAGACTTATAATTCCCATTATAATTATGTTTTAGAAACCGATATTAGGCCAGTCTGATCATACCCGCGGACTACACTTGGTCGACTGCATAACTGAGTTCCTAGACCTCAGGGGTACTAGTTTTGAGAGGTTGTCCAAGCTCAGATAAGAACCAAACCAACTGAGCAAGTTCCGAGTCCACAAGTCAGAGCAGCTGGTCTCATCTGGGTTTTGAATTAGGGGTGGCAATTCATGTTGGTAGGCCGGGTTCATGTTGTGTCAAGGTAAGGATATATGACTATATGGTTCAACCCAAACCCAACCCACTTATCAATTGTGTCAAAGCAGTCTGACTCGCTTTGATCCGAAACATGTTTACAGTCAACCCTAACCAGCTTATTTTTGTGTTGGGTTCATGGGGGATTCATAGGTTGAGGTAATTCATACTGGCAGGTCAGATTCATGTCGTGACAAGTTAAGGGTATACAACTATATGGGTCAACCTAAACCTGACCCATTTATTAATTGTATCCAAATGGGTCAAACTGTTTTGACCCGAAACACGTTTACACTCAACCCTAACTAGCTTATTTCGTGTTAGATTCGTGTCAGATTTGTGGGTCGTGTCAAACATTGCCACCCCTATTCTAAATGCAGGACACATAATTCTAGCTGCTTTATGAAAGCATTGCACATCTATCAAGCGAAGGCATGCATGCAATTCTCTGAATCTTAGATCCAATTCCTAGACCTGTATTCAAATTCTCAACTTTCACCTCACCCTGCAAGCGAACAATGTTTCTCCTTCTCATCATATTTTGAAAGAGGGATGGAGATTATAGCAGTAGTTAGGTTTTCCTTTTCCAACCAAGCACTGGCTTATTTCTCCTTCCATCATATTTTAAAATAAGGGAAAGGGAGAGCAATAGCAGTAGTTGGATGTGCTTACAACCCAACCACTTTCTTATGGCTTACCTACAAGGATGGCACTAACGCCAACCACAGGAGTTTAGGAAACAAAGAACAAGGCAAATTTAACCAATTTTCAATCTAAAGGAAAATAATGATTGATAATCAAATCAATGATTATTCTAAGGCAAGATACCACATCCCACCTTTAAGTCACTATACTTAAATTATTCAATAAAAACAAAAACAAAAAGCATGGCGATGTGGTTGTAGATTGAGAACGGTTGAAAATTTTGCACTTCTGTAGTTCGTTGCATGGGAAACTATTGACAAACCAGTCAGTGCTTGGCATCTTCTTCTTCACAGAAACTGGAGTACTTATCGGAGTCCATCAGGGAATTCATTTCACCAGCATCGCTCATCTCCACCTTTATAATCCATCCGTTTTCATATGGGCTTGCATTAACCTGCATCAAAATGAATGTTGAACATATATCAAAATCAATGTAATGACTAAGTTTAGAAAAGCAAGGGGAAGTGAACCATTTGCAGTTTAAAAGTCTAAGTGCATTATAGCCACAGTCATCAATTAGCAAAGAAAGTTACTAACAACTGGTTTAAATTGGAATGTAAACATGGTGATAAAAGGGTATATTTGGCCAAGATGCAATGCAGGGAACTAGTGAGGTAAGGCTTCAGAATTCAATCCCAACAAGAAGCCTTAGACTACTTTTTTGAATGTCAAAGGAAGTAGACAATGTTACAGTAGTATAAACAACTACAAATGAAGAAACCTCCTATCAAATAACCATTATAATCAAAGCTAAGGAAAGAAGAAAATTCTTAACAATACCAGTATAATTTTAACTGAAAGTTCAGAGATCAAATCTGTTTTTCCATTTCAGAAAAGCGAGATAAGGCATTTGAATTTATAAGCAGCTATTATGTTTAAAATTGAATTACTTGGTATGACAGTTTGCTTGATTGAGTTTCTAAGTCATGGTTCGCAGTTCACTACTTCTGAAAAAACCAGGATCAATAGGGATAGGCTTCTACAATCATTAAATTGAAACTAAATTTTTATAGGCCTTATATACCTACATTGCAGTATTTTATCTACTGGCAATCTAATATAATATTAACATGTGTATAGTATCATTACGAAATTGCCTTAGCAAATTATATATAATTTAAATTGAAAAATTCATTATGTGAATGAACATGAGAACCAGTTGGCAGGAAACCAATACACAAGTCAAACTGGTCTTGGTGATTTCAACCTTTAATTAGTGTGGTACACTTAACGCAACCATGACATTTTCTTTTTCTAAAATTTTTCTGATTAGGACACATGTCAGCATCAAACTGCCTTTCAGTGTCCTTGTTAGAAATCTGACAAGCACAAAATTTTATATAGCATGTATCAGATAAAACAATCTCAAGGGTATAAAATTAAAAACTACTAAAGATAACAAGTTCCAAAAAGAATAATTTTATAAGAGAACATTGAGATAATTGATGCTTCATCGACAGATTATATATGTAGCCTTATTCAGCTTGTGGCTGAATCAAAACACCAATGAGAACAGTCACAGTTAACCTTGGTTCAACCAACTGCATCTATTATTATTTAATTCTAGGAGTTTGTGGTAATAAGCATCTCATACTTGAATGAAATTATCATCATAAACCAACTCAATAAGATGTATATGCCCAAATTCAAGGCAATTATTTTCACTAATTATGAGGCATTTGTCAGAGTAATATCCTGTGCAATAATCTTATGAGAAGACTCACCAAACCCGGAGAGCTGTTGAGCTCTTCATTGACTTCAACCACTTTCCCTGAAACAGGCGAGTTAATGTCACTGGTTGCCTTGACACTCTCAACTGCACCAAAACCGTTCCCCTGTGATACAGAGGACCCCACTTCAGGCAATTCAACATATACTACATCCCCTAAATGTTCCTGTGCATGGTCGGTGATTCCAATGGTAGCAGAAGACCCATCCACTTTGACCCACTCATGGGTGTCTGCGTACTTAAGATCCTTCACAACTGCAAATGGAGGAAATTTTAGGTCTCAGCAGAAATTAAAGCACAGAGGGTGAGCCTACCCCTCATTAATCAATAGAACTTCATTAAACATAGGGAAGAAACCTTAATATGCAATGCAGATGCCCTACAACTGATACATCACCATCCATGTGGATGACAAGGATATATCCCATGATAGTACCATTATTCGTAAAAAAAAAAAAAAAAAAAGGATATATCCCATGATAAATCATAAAATGGATGAAGAGATGATTAGTCCCCAACTGTATATAAAAGTCACCACAAAATGATTTTGTAACTTTATTAACAATTTCTAATGTCAGCCACTTTGGGTGTTAAGCTAAATGTAATTGAAAACATCAAAGTAACTACACTGGTCCAACATGTTTCTAGCACCAAGAAATAAAAAAACATTATTCTGTTTGCATCACTAATAAGTGCAACCTACATAATATTGGTGTTCAACATTCATACGGGGTGTCCAACTTAGGAAATAATGAATCGCAAACACATCCATATGGTTCATTTATACATTATAAGACTTGTTTCTACAGTAATTTAGTTCAAGTATTTAGAATAATCAGGTGTACAGAAAAAAATATATAACTAGTTTGGTTTATATGTGATAGTTGAAAAAAAAAAAAAAAAAAAGAGACATGATAAATTAAGTTTTGTCTAAGTAAAAGTGTTGCCATGTGCATGATATATGAATATGATACTACAACTGACATGGCCAAACTTCAGAAAGTGGTGTCTGTGTTTCAGAGTCTGAATCTTGCAGTTCTTCCCCTTGCGTCTGTGTGGCTCAGCTATTCAAGTTCCACAAACTAGCAGACTTTGTAATTCCTCAAAAAAGGCCCCAGTTTTTTGTTTATTTTTTTACTCTCAATGTATTTCCACCTTCAAAAATGAAAAGGAAAAGAAAAAAAAAAACTAATTTCATGATAATCCTGATATCATATCAGATTATTTTTTAAGACAAATAAAAATCATTACCAAATCAAAGAATCTAGACACAGTGTTGATAAAGCCATTCCCAGTTTAAGGTGTTAAAAGCATGTTCACCCATGCATTATAATGACTGAATTGGTGACTTTAGTGAGGTTCCCGTGAGCACATTCATCAAACCACACTTTGGGACTCACTTGATGCACCTGCCAGCCACACCACTCATATAAGTAAATACTTTAACCAATTAATATGGGGCTCTGGTTGTTTACCACTTTCCTCACAAGTCATAAAAATAAGCTTGTTACTGAATAAGAACTACAAAAGAAGGCCTATACTATCTTCAAGGATCATAACACCTTTAATAGATTTGATAATCTTCAAAAGCAAAGTACGATGAAAAAGAATATGGATGGGCCTCCTTTCTCAAAAATAACATACATAATTTAATGTTGCAGAGAGGTCACACAAGGAGATAAAGATGAAGTCACAAAAAAATCAGTATTGAAGCACATCTGGCCACCCCAGAAACTGATATAATACTTATTGGATATGTAACGGAGAATATAACCTGAATGTTTCTTCTTTTCCTGCCATTTTTTATTTTTATTTTTTAAAGTCAAAAGTTTGAGAAGAAGAAAAGAATTAAACAAATAGTAAACTTTTAATATCTATATCTGTAACCATACACACACAGACACTAAGTAAGACTTCTTGTGCTGAAATTTCAAGGTTGTTTTTATATTGGTTGGGGAGGGGGGGAATCTGGATATTTTCATTGGGACAAGCGGAAGTTTTTTGTTAATTATGCAGCCTCATTTAATTACTAAAACACTGTGCACACGTATATTGATTTTCCCTATCCCTACATACACAAGATGCATTTGCATTCCTCATAAAGACATTAGAGAGTTGATACCATAGTTGCAAGGAAGCTTGGTAGTTGGTACAAGGCGGGAAGCTAATTCCATTATGCTTTCCCAAGTAATGGGAAGCGTGCTTCCCAATTTTGGGAAGCTTGATGAAGCAAGTGGAAGCTATTTTGGAAAATAAGTAGAATCCTCTAGAGAAAAGCATAGAAACATCTGGAGAACTGAATGTTTTATTTAATGTAAATCTTATGTTTTGTTGGCATTGAATAAAATATTATCTATGATATCTCGTAATGATTTTGTAGGAAAAAAAATTTTATTAGAATTTATTGTTTGTATTATTTTATTCCGATCCAATAAAAAAAAAAGATTCAAATCCAATGGTTTTTATACAAGTTCTATAGTCAAACTCTAAGATGTTAGTCATCCACAAAAATCTTTTGTATGGTAACAAGTGGTTTGCATATTGATTTATATGTCATGATTCTTTGTTATTTACATAGGATAGCTTTTAGGTTTTTTAATACTTTATGAATTATATTCAATTTATTGTATTGTAGTTAATATTATTGACAATAACTTATTTACTTTATTATTGTTTTTTGCTTATCGCTTCTCAAGGATTTATTGAGCCTCGCTTCTCGCTTTCGCATTGCTTCTGGTTGATACCCCAAATCAAGGGAAACCCAATACCAAAATCAGATGCATAACAACCCCGGAGCAGATGGTTGGACTCCTAAGGATTTCGGATCCACCTGTGACCTCAAACAACCACGAATACCCACAAGGAATACCAGAAGAAAAGAAATTAATTACAGTGATCCTAAGCATAACGCACGTTTTACCTGTAGTTGAAGACAAAACACTATAATTTCATAGTTTCATAGTCTGTTGTATTATATCCCACCAAGTCCATACATTATTTTGCTCAATTATAAACTGAATACTTGTGATGCTACAAGCCATATTATCCTGGATCAGCATTATTTTAAAATTAATTGCAGTATCATATAGCCTGATTTTCAGTCAAATCCTATTATAGAGATAAAAAAAAAAAAACTTCAAAACCTGGAAAAAAATGTTTGCAAATCAGTGCCTATAATCACAACTTCATTACCACCAAGTATTCAGGGGGGAAAACGGCAGTCACATTGGATTGAACCACTAGATGGTGATTATGATGATGATCTTTCTTCTTTTTCCCTAAGAGGGAAAACCCATTAAATTCATATGCAAACACCCCTAAATCCTACATCAAATAACAGTAAAATGTCAAGAGAAAAAAAGTAAAATCAGAAATTTCATAAGAAAGTTCAAGAACCCATTAATCCATACAAGATCTACTTCCAAACTTGAATTGCCCAAAAAAGCCAGACAGGAAAAATAATCAAAACCCATTTAAGAAAATAAAATAAATCATAGCCAAAGTGATTATAGATCTAGCATTTTTAGAGAGTCCTAAATGAGATCTACACATGTAATCTTGTCTTTTCTTTCTTTAGACAAGTACGGACGGAAATCAAATCTGGAATACATGAAAAGGTATTTAAAGATGGGTGCGATTACCAGAAGAAAAGCCTCTGTGACAAAGAGAGACCCTGAGATAGGAAGCAGCCCTTGAAGCCCACAACCTCGACGCCATGAATATCAGTCTCTCTTCTTTCCTCTCACTCTCTCTCTCTCTTCTGAGAATATATCTCTCGCCGTGGCTTTTATATTATTTAATTAGCTGAATGGAAACACTTGTTTATATTTGTATTAATATAAAGTAGGGTTACTAATACCAAATCCTCCCACCAACCCAAAGTTGGTGCGTGCTCCCCTTTCCAACAAAAAAGTTGGTGCGTGGTTCCTGTTTTTTAATGGTAATTGAATCTCTTTGCTTACTAATTTCCTGTCCAGGATTTGGTGTCCAGGGCACCAGGTGACTTCATTCGGAATAAAATGGGTGGGAATTTGAAATTTCATCTAACCCTGCCCATTTTATTCCATGTGAAGTCACCTGGTGTCGTGGACACCATCCTGGACACCAAAACTTGGACAGAACATCTATTTCGATTTAAGAATCTGTCTCATAGGTGATGGGGGAGTTGGATGGCAATGGGTCTAGTCAAATGGCAGCCCAGCCAATCCTGGGCGAGTTTGGTAGGCCTGTTCGATTTTGGTTGGATCAGGTCGGTTTGCCCGGTTGGTTCGCATTGCATCAACCCACCATCAAGGGCTTTTGATAAATTATAGCCCATATCATTCTTCCTCTTCTTTATTTTTTTCATATTTTTTCTACTTAATTTCTTGCCTTTTTTGTCCTACCCCTGACCAAAACTGGTCTGTCTTGCATTGTGGTGACATGTTCCATTCATCGATCAGGTCAGGCCAATCCGCCTGTCTGAACCCAAACAGTTGCCATTCTAGGTGCAATGTATTGTAGAAAATAAATGAACTTAAACATACTACCATAGGTAGGAAAGAGTGCAAGACCCACCACATGACGGATCCCACGTCTCAACTAGATCTCACATGTCAAGACCAACCTATAGTATTTGATCCTAATGTACAAGAATTCAGATGATTGTGATCTTGGATCAAGATTTGAACAAGTTCTCCTATTTAGGATCCCTGACATCTGGGGATGGTATATTCCACCAGCTTAAATGCTTTATTTCTTTCCGGGGCCCCAGGCACAACCATGGTAAATTTCAAGGACTCAGCTTAAATTGAGTCCCACCTGAACATCCAATTGGTGCTGTGGCCTACACACCTCTTTTTCCAATGTGAGCTGTGGAGCACTTTGCCCTGATGGATGCTGATAATCAGGACTTTTTTATATTGTTAATGGCAGTTATAATCCTTTGCTTCTTTTCAGTAAGTAACCCGGGTTCACAGGATTCTTGACAAGAGTACTGATGATAAACCTGTTTGGTAGAGATACCAAGAAAGCAGGAATCCCTCAGATAGGCAACACCGTCTTCATATCCTTGTGCATTGTTCTAATTACAGAGGTAACCTGCTCAATCTGATCCTCACTTGAGCATGCTGAGAGGAGGACTTTGGCGGTTCCTCCATCTGGGTAACAACCATAATCAATCATTTCTTCGAAGATTTCTATGCATCTTGTGTAGTGTTTCTTTCGAGAGTAGGCTCCAAGCCTAGAGGTCCATGTTACAACATCAGGTTTTAAATTTCTGGAGGGAAGTGATTGGAACAGCTCTTCCATTTTCTCACAAAAGCCAGCCCGACCATATATATTAATCAAGATGTTGTATGTGCTGATATCGACTTCATATGGGCCGTTCTCCATTGCACTTAAAACCTCTTCCATTTTTCCGAATTGACCATTCCGTCCATAAGTGTTGAGCATACTGTTCAGGACGAAGGTGTCTGGTTTGAGGCCAGATTTGTGCATCTGGTTCACAATTTCCTCACATTTTGAGACATTGCCCATTTTTGAGTAGGCTGACAACAGTAGCATGTGGGATTTCATAGTTGGAGTCATCCCCAGCCGTTTAAGTTCTTCAAATGCAGCCTCTGCATCTAAAACAAAAATGAAGTAGAACAAATGAAACAGAGATCAATCAAGAAATTTATGTCAAGAAAAAAAAAATGCAAAAATAAATTTTTACATGGTCTTTTGCTTAACATTTAATTATGGGGAAATCAGAAAAAAAAATCACAAAGTTTTAATGGAAATTTTTCATTAATTGATCTCTATAGCACGGGCTATGAAGGAAATTCAATTTCAAGTCTTTGTGATTGGGTATAACCATATCGATAGGCATGGATAAATAACAAAAATCAAATTAAAAACCATCAGTTTTTCTCTTCTTCAAAATCCAAGCAACTCGGACATTAAATTGTCCAGTAAACGACCACAATGC